>UCOJ01001886.1:0-19039 GCA_900474305.1 Cecidostiba fungosa
ATAATAATTACTACGAGCAGTTAATTTATTTATTGTAGCCGACGTTTCGAAGGAATAATCCTTCCTCTTCAGTGTATTTTGATATAATTTTTAGATGCTCTGAAGAGGAAGGATTATTCCTTCGAAACGTCGGATACAATAATAAGTAAATTAACTGCTCGTAGTAATTATTATTTCCTCCTGAATTTTAACAAACTATACTGTTTTTGTTAATCATTATACTATAAGTACTTTTTGCAAACACACGGGAGAAAATTTGATTTAGAGGATATTTTACTAAACTGTCTAGTAACGCGAGGATACGTTTTTATACTCCCTAATATAAAAAAATTACAATACACGTATCGTAACAATTACTATGCAGTACAGTACATTTTTCAAGGCGAATTATAACAAATTTTTGCAAAAATATCAGAAGAAACCGTATATAGGTACTTGTCGAGTAACTTGTAATTTCCTCAATCGTTCTTCGAGAATGAACTATTTTCATGATGCTATTATTACAAAGTATATTATTAGTTGATACGTATATGTTCATACTACTATAGCAATCATTTTTATCCGTGTATTAAAAACCAGGAATCTAACCTCGAATCTAACGGAATCAAATTTCACATTAACAATATAATTACAGTAGCAGTAACAGCAGCAGCAGCTGTACTTCAACTCCGATAAAGCCCCATCAATTATATCGAACACACATATAAAAAAGGCAATAAAACTCACGGAGAAACACGAGAAGAAGCATCGCCGAAGAAGAACCTGACGATCTCGATATCCTCTCGATGCTGCACTTGGCTACCGAGAATCTCCTCTCTATACATACCAACCACCACAGGAGCTTTTTTTCTCCCTCTCAAAAATTCACACAGAGCTTACCTACTCCTCAGGGGATCTCTATATACTCAACGCGCGCTTCTCTCTCCTCGGCAGCTAATTTATTGAAGTGAGAAGAGCCCAGAGAGGGATATACGTCGCGTGTCGCGCAACCGCGTTATACACACTTACTCTCTCTCTCTCTCCGTTTTCTCAGAAGTTATGCGTGCACCCTACCGAGAGCCGAGTAGTAGTAGTCTCTTTCTCTCTGACCTTGGACATCTTTCTCTTTTGGATCTATAAATAATGCCTTTTTTTACATCAGCTGCTTTCTTTTCGAATCTGCTATAGTAGGTATACTATATAGCAGCCTCGTGTGTGATGTACTTGACTTTTATAACGATCTCGAGAGCTTTAACGATTTTTCCAGTATTATATGTTATTCAGGGCGACGATTGCCTACTGCGCGACGTTTTATGGGACTACTGTAATTATATACGCTGTGAGAGGGAGAGACAGATTATACGATACCTATTTTTAAATTCTTTAATTTTTCAATTAATAACTTCAAGCCGCAACAAAACATTCGTCTTCTAAATAAACGCCGCGTCGCACCTTTTTCAAAAACGAAACCCGTGAGACCCATCTCTATAACCCTGAAAAAACCGAGAACGTGAAAAGCTTTCATAATTAACGAACGACACGTAAACACAACCTCCCCCGGAGTCTTCTCCTCCCGTTTTTTCCCTCCTAAACATCATCGCAGAGGGGTAAGTAAGTAAGTAAAAAATGTGGCCTCACGGATCGCTCGCCTCATGACTCTCTCGAGCACATCTCAGCAGGGGTATATACATACATATATAGGTATATACACACACATGTGTATATAAAGTGGCTGCATCGTCGCTTTAATCCTTCCGACGCGGGGGCGTCAGGTTTCGTGTATCCAGGATTTTTCGACGTTGTTTGGACTCGTTGCTTCTTATTTTAGGAGGGGACGTGGGAGTTTTTTCTGTTATATTGTTAAAATAAAAAAAAAATGAAAATTCTTGTATTATACGAATGCGAAAAGCGATTCTGAGAAACTGTATAGGAGCAGTATAGCTTCCTTGAGAGAAAACACTGCAGGGCGGCTGCACACATGTTTTCCTATTGTTTTCACGGCCTTCGCCGTTAGTAACAGGAAGACCTTTTTTCGCTATATACTCGGTTCCTCGTACTATAATACCCTTGTAAAATTTCTTGTTTGTTTCTATATAAGATGGGCTTCTTCCTTTTCAGAATATTTTTCTCGTTTATTTTCTCGGTTACACGTAAATATATATAAAGAAACTGAGAGAGATAAGAATTTTTCATAAATTTATGAAAAGAGAAATTCGCGCTTCGTCTGTCCGCGCATTAAAGTCGCAGTTACACAGAACACCAAGACAAAAAATATATATATACGGGCGGGGGCAGGTTGATTTGCACTTCCCTCGACTTTTTCGCTCTTTGATGTCATTAATCACTCTCTCGCGACGCTATTTCGTTGCGGGAGAATCAAGGTCGCTTCTAAAAACCGAGACGCGCTATTTTTACGCACTTCCCAACCGCACTCGAACATCCTCAGCAAACTTTTCCGCTCTCGATGTATATACACTTATAATATTCGAAATAATTTTTTGCGCGATTATTCGCAAAGTCCGCCCCGAGAAAAAGAGAAATCGAAAAGAGAATGGAAAGTTGCGCCAGTCGACGTCGTCGTAATGTCACGTGATGGGCTCGACGAAGGGCGTAGCTTCTTAATGGACAACGAGAGATCCACTATACTACGCGGGTATATAGACATGTGTTCGCCAGACGCGTCGCTTCGCTTAGTCCCTCTCTCTTTCGTTGTTTTTTTTTTCTTCTCTCCATATTATACTCTCACGCCCAAGGTGCATGGGAGAATGAATTACGCGCTTTATTGGCGTGACGTATGATTATTACGTTCTATGTGTCGCTCGAATTTGCGCGGTTTACGATGTGTTTTTTGTGAATATATCGAAGGTTTGTAAAGAAGGTTTCTCTGAAAAAGGGTGTTTTTTTTAGATACACACTGACTTTACGCGGAATTGATTGTTTGCTTCGCTCCTACTCGGTATATACGATTATTTATTGGGAGTCGGTCCTTCGTAGAAGACACTATCATACACAGTTGTTATTTTCTCAATTTTTTTTCTCCTGCAAGCACGTACATACAGCTAAATTTTTACAACACACATATACACGGAGTTCGCAGAGTATAATAATAATAGAAGTAAAAAGAAGCATGTCTCCGTAGAGAAAATAACAATCCACGCGAAATGTATAATAAATCAGGAGGCTGCAGAGGGTACCATGAAAATCGATTGCGCTCACAAAACACTTATTATAACTGCGGGGAAAAACCAGTTTTTCTTCCGAGTCCTTCGTGCTGAATTACGGCCGTTTATATTATATATAGACACTCTGTCGCACTGCCGGAGGATTATAACGTGTACCGGACATTTATTGTATATATATACGCAGAGGAATAGAACGCGCAGGTATAGACTGTATAGTGTAGGTACAGCTATAATCCAAAAGGAGAGGGGCTTTCACTCTAGAACCGGGGAATTCCCGGGTTTACTGGTAGTACCAGCAGCGTTAATAATCGGACCGCTTATTTATTCCGCAATGCGTTAAGATTTGGCACGTCGCGAAATATTAGAGGTGACTCTCACTCCACCTACTTGTCCGGTGTGTACGTGCCTGAGATTATAGGCGCTTTTGGGGATTTCCAACTTGCATATATAGCCTAGTCCTATATTATAATATTTGCAGGTACTGTATGTGTGTCTCTCACTCGTTCGGTAGAGTTTATGGGGACGACTGCTGGTAGTACCAGTCGTCAGCTTTGTTTCGATGGTGATGACTTTATGCGACACTATTATATTCGCGATTTATGTACTTCTAGATCGTACGTGCTTTTCCTGTGATGCTGTGTGTTGAATGTATTCTACATTTTGTGTCTATGTGTGTATTGAGTTTATAATAGTATTATGTACTTGCAGCGGAAGTTGAACGTTCGAACAACGCGAGTTTGTGTAGATCGAGAGACGGCGAACTTCCGGTGTCGCTTTATATTTCGATTGTGTATATACACACTTCGAGTCTGATGGGTGTGTCTGTAGTCTAAGTAGACTCGCGTCACTTGTGCGGTTTCGCAACTTTCATCTCGTGGGTGGTCTTGAGTTTTTTTGCTGTGAAGAAAAAAGTATAAGCTCGTGTCGCCGATCGACTTGAGATTAAAGATCGGTTTGTGTCGGTTGAAGTTTTTAGAAGTGAGATTTTGCTGTAAAGCTACTGATAAAGTTAACTACTTCTTTTTCAATAATTTTGCAAAGACTTCAAAAAAGCATTTTGCGAATCGCGAATTTTTACTTTCTGCGAAGTTTCTGAGATCGGCAAAACAACAATTTTTTGAAAATAAATGCAGCAACGTTTGCTTCTCAGATTTTTAATATTAATACTTCTATATTATTGGTTTTCAAAAAATATCTACTTTCTATGCAAATTTGATAAAAACTGAATTAAAAAAAAAACATACAACTCTCGCTAACAGTAAGACCTTGATGGCTGCACAGATAACCGATTATCAGGCAAAGATAAAACAACAGTTTATCCACTAAACTCCTATTACACCCCGCTTAACACTCACAACAACAACAACAACAACAGCTCATCATCGAACGCGACAAGTCAGCGTAAAATCTGAGAAAAAGTCACAAAGTCCATCCATAATACATACCTATATATATCGATCGCATTGTTTTTCCAGCTCGAAAATCGTCTTAGCCGCACAATATCATCCGATCGTAATCGGCCTAAACTATATTATCCACTTGCCAAGAAAACACGTGGTAATATACATACACCAAATATAATAATACCTGTTAGCCGGTGTCTTCACACCACTGCTGGCGAGCATATGCTCGCGACATGTCGCCTAACTGCTGTAGTTCAAGTTCAGCTATATAGTAGTATATAACCGAATATTTGGCAGCATCAGCCCCTACTCCTCTCGTTTTATAAACGCGTCGTGCTGTTTAGGGGGGCCTTGACCGCAAGCCGTATACCAAGTGCAGCAGGTTTTCCGACAAGTGTGTGGATTATATAGCGGGGCATCAACTCTCGGGGAACATCTTGGCGACATATGAACGCTATATGCTGGATTGCCGGGATTATTGGCCGCTGTAAACGTTGTGGTTTGACTTTTCGTTTGCACTTGTTGCTGGTGCGCTCGGTTAAAGGGACCTGGTGCTTTGAATTTTGGGGTCGTGTAGCGGATTGTTTTTTAATTGTTTTTTAAGTAAAGCAGAGTGTATTTCTAAAAGATAGTGTCATGTATAACTTTTGCATGTAACAATTCGTTAACTTAAAAAAAAAATAAAATTATGAATGTAATCATCCAATGAGTCAGTTTAAATAATTCTTATTTAAACTGACTCGTTGGATGATTACATTCATAATTTTATTCTTTTTTTTTAAATAACCAAGTACGAGTGATAGAGTGATAGATAACCTATAATTCGTTAATTTATACATTAATAAATTTCATGTATATTTTTTAACGCTTATAAACAACGCATCGTTTTTCGTCAAGCTGATAATAACAAAATTTGCTTCCATATCGGTAACTTAAGTGAAAATTCAAGCAGATATTTCCGACAGTTTAAGACAATTTACATTTAAACATTGACATTCGTCACCAAAGTTAAAACTACCGCCACTATAACCAAAACTCTTTCCACCCCACACCGCTTTACAACAGTACCGACCATAAGTCCCCTCAGCAGCAGCAGCAGAGGCAAAAAAAAATCGTCCTCTCAATATAGGAAAAGCATTACAACAGCCGGTCCATATAAATCGCGGGGAATTCCCCGACCCATCCTTAAGTCCGGTATAATAAACCACCAGTCCATATAGCTTATAGCATAAACTCTCGTCCCTCTCACCGGTCCTCTATATATACCTACTATGTACTGCAAGCTCTCGAAGTTTCGGCCGCGGTACCAGTACCAGACTCATCAATCGAGCCACCAGCTAAGCAATTAGCGCCTCGTAGGTATACCTATACGTGCGTAGAGAGTATACCACGTTCCAGGTAGCCTGAGGGTCTACTGGTGGGTCTATAAGGCTAAGCTCAGTAGGGGGTACGGGTGGTCACTTTATGCCGGGAAATTCCCATACTTTTATTATGCACCTCTGTCTTCTCTGGAGGACCGAGTGTATACTTATAGGTAGAGAGACCAGGAAGATACGAGGACTTTGTGTGTACACTCTGTGAGAGTACGGCTTTATTGTATCCGCTGCAGGCTATTGCTGGTATATGTACTCTCGAGAGGCTGTCGTGCGCTTTGTGTACACCTCAGCGCCTTACTTACTTCCTATTTCTTGTCCTTGTTTTCTTCGATATAAAATTGATTTGTGTATATTATATCTGTAGGTCTTATTCGCTGTGAATCGTTTGATTGGCTTGATGTATTTTGCTAGGAGATTCGCGTTAGGCTTCTAGGAATAATAGTGTGAGTGCAATGATGTTTGATTAAAATTTTTTTATGAATATAACTCGATAAATTATTCTCAATGAATAATCAAGCTAATAAATAATGTTGCTGATGGTTATTACACAAAATTATATTGCGAATGATTGATTTGTCTGAACGATCGCTATTTATCAAGTACCAATATAATAGCGCAAACGATATTATAGCTGAAAAAATGTTACATGTAAATTGACCAATATTCAAAGAACAATCGAATAAAAAAATGTCTCAATCCACGCAGCACAGCATGTACTGATTATTAATTTGCATAACGATCCAAATCCAAGTGACCACCACCCACACAGCACCTTCCCAAAAATCAACAACCACCCAAATAATCCCTATATATAAAAACAGCACCCCACCGCATCAGCCATTAAAATCTCACCCCCGCGTACAGCAACAACAACCCGCGCGCGCGCGCACAATCCGTGAGAAAAAAAAGGCACACCGTTTCTTTCTCGAAAGGCTCGTCGTCGTCCTCCTCAAGTCATAAACTTTGATCGCCACAGCATCATCGCACGAAGGCCGTATACTCTCACGGGGCCTCATCCCAAACATGTGTCGCTGCTGCTTCTTCTTCTGCTGGTGGTCGTAATTCGAAAATTTCGCGCGCACTCTCTCTCTCTAGCGACACATGTTCGACACACGGCGTTGGGTCTCTCTCTCTTACTGCAGCTCATAAATGCAAATTCAAGACTACTTGAAAACACATGGGCGCCTCTCTACGATGCTTGTAGTAGTAGAGAGAGAGGGCCTCATCAAAGACGGAAGGAAGGAAATTGCCCCTATAGGGCCTGCCGTGTTTTCTCGAGACTTCTGCTTGCCGTGTGTCGAACACATGGAACGAACGTGCCTCAAATTCTATTATTTTCCGATTGTTCGGGATTACTGCGCGAGGCCCTTATACCTTCATTGCTGCTGCTGCTGCTTCTGCTGCATGTGCGCTGACAGATGCGACGTGTTGCTATATACCTGCGATGATTTTTTTGTCGTTAGAGTGAGAGTCGACGTTATATATTGCGATCGTATCTTTGGGAGTATATGGTAGTAGTTGCGCTGGTGCGCGCAGTTTTGGAAATGGTTTGCACAGGTTATATGGTGGGTGTATATAAGTATATATACGCGTACATGTGGTGTTTATGATGCATATTGCCGGTATATTGTACTACTGCTGGTGGTTATATTGCGCAGAGACTTGTTGAATTATTGCGTATTTTGGATGTATAACCTTTGCACTTGCAGTGTTTGTGACAAGTGGTTACGCGATATTTAATCGATATTATCAGTTGTGATTATGTAATGGATTAGAAATTTTTTTGCATCAATTTTAAAATTTTTGCAAAATAATTATCGACATTTATATACATTCGATTGCGTCATATATAGAGTATAATATTGAGTCTTGTATAGATGCGATGAAGTATAGCGGGGAAAAAGGGGCGTAGAGTTTCTATTCAAGAAAGCCTCGAGAGAAGCGCCGACGACGATATTGAATAGCTTGAATGGCGACAGGTGCCCACCTCCAACATGGCTGACACATAGAGGCAGCTTTTCCATTTCTTCCTTTTCTCGGCTTTACTGCCGCTCCCAATAATTACACTTAACGATCGATTATCGCTAAATATTTTAAATAATAATTCAACGTTTAATTTAAAAAAAAATTGTATAGATATATACAATCTGTCCAAAGTACATAATTGATGATGTTTACCACCGACACATCTGTCCGGCTTATATAGACACTCTTGACTTCGCGGATAGCCTGCGACAATATTTTCGAAAAACATCGAAATCCATTTGAAGCTACACTTTCCGGCTACTTATATTCCTTCGCCGTACTACCGTCATATACATATAAGTATATACAGTGATGTGCGCGCTGCACAAGAGACAGATGACTTTATGACCATAACGCAGGTCTATACCTCTGATGGGCACGTACGCATGTGTATGTATCTCCGCCCTATGAATTTCAAGTGCAAATATTTTCACGGGTCCGCAAAATCCTTAGCTTCTTCAGTAGGTACATGCTCTGACTTATACGCGACTTATCGCTCGGCTGTGATAAGCTTGTATTTCTGTTGTAAGTCATACGTAGCTTGACTTTTAAAGCTGTGGTATTGGTGTGTAGTGGTGGTATGACTTGTGGGGAAGTATTTGAAGGGTTATATATTAAATAATAATTATATATAAATAATATAGTTTAGATGAATTTATAACGGTCGTCCCTTTTCGAAGCAATTAGGATATAGTACTTTGATTATAAATAATGCATTGTTGTACTACGATTTTTTAAATAATATATAACGACTGCTCTGATAATTGACTAGAGTTTTATCATGCACGAGAACCTTTAAAAAACGTAATCGCACCTACATTTTATAAAAATTTTCAACACTGAGAGAAGTGTATTTGTTTCTCCCGAATAAATGCATTTGTTCAAAATTTCATAGCAGTTTTATCCTGGTAACTATTACTAAATCCTGACGTCTAACCTCCCTTTAGTAACCTTCGGAATAAGAATTTGGTAATAGTAACTATAATATTTAATCCCTCATATCCGATTAAATTTTTGGTTATATTAGTTACTAAATTTAGTAACATATTGAACGACAAATAAGCTCGCGATTTTTTGTCGAACATATTTACCGATTTTCATTCCAAGACTCTACTCAACTATCAGATCAACATAACGATTGTTAAAAAAAAGGTATTTCAACTAAAACACTCTCCAAATTTTCACTATTTGATATTTAGAAAGCAAGCTTGCAAATTCAGTAAGCGTCGCGTATTCACATCGTGTGCTATAATTATTTTGTGCACCTATAAAATACAAGACACAAGGAAAACTCGAGCATTCCCATGAACAAATCCCTACACCTCAATTATCTCGCGCTTGAGCAGCTTTTCGAGAAATTTGGCCGGTATCCAGACGCGAAAATGCATATCGGTCGAGCTGATAAATAATACTCGCGGTCCAACCGATCAAAGCCAGACAAGAACCCGGAATAATCTGCGTTTCCCGAAATTCTACTCTGCCTACTCGCAAATATAAGCTAATTACGTACCTTGAAATACTCGACCGATCGATAATAAATTTTTCCCGCGTGTTCTTATGCGAATTTGAAATAGAACTCTCGCGAGTGCGTTTAAAAATATCCTCGATTTTGGAAATTCCACGTTCGTTTTTTTAGTACAAAAAGTAGAGGACGAGAAATTTCGAAAAACGCCTCGCAAATCAGGCCGAAATAGGCTGAGAGAAAAAGCGGCGAAAGTTTACCCGGCTCGTAAAAGTCTCGTCGCGCGCTTGGCAGTGAAATTTATATACGCAAAGTGCTCTCTCGGACTGTCATAACAAACACGTATTCGCAATCTTACCTAATCGATCAAGCGCAATCTATAATACTTTTTTTTTTAAATTATTTTCCATAACACACATGCACGTAATATTTAATTCCCTTTATTAATAGAACTCACATCTCGTCAAAAGGGCGCGTCTTTCAAAACGTCGATTATATACCCATGACTTTTTTCTCTCCGAGCTCAGTTCCTTTGTATGCCATAAGGGATATAAGGCTGCCAGGAGGAATTTCGTCTTCTTTATGCTTCGCTCGTCTCTCTCTCTCTCTCTCTCTCTCTCTCTCTCTCTCTCTCTCTCTCTCTCTCTCTCGAGTATGTGTTCTCGGTCGCGTCTCTCCTATTTTTGGCGCGCTATGCCGCACCGTAACTCATCGCCGATTTTTCTCCCCCGGCGGTATTGCTTACCGCGATGCTGGAATTTTAGGCGCGCGGTGTAATCTGGAAGAGCTGATGGTTTTGAAGCTTTTTTTTCTTCTTCTACACACACGTACTGCTTTCGGAGATGAATAGGCCTATTAGTTATGCTGCTTTTTTTTCGTTGTTCTATACGACTTTTCTATAGGTTCTTGTTGATAGGTTGATTTTCGAAAAAAATTGTTTTTTTTTGGGATGGTATATAGAGCTACGAAATTAAAGCACGTGGTTTTGTAGAATATTTCGTAAATTTAGTCGTCGGAAAGACGAAGGCGATTCTCTGTTTTGACTTTTTACTTCATTCTTCAGCATTTCTGACTGACAACTTGACTGTTCGCTCGTCTCTTGCTTTCGGGCGATACATCTTTGACTTTCTTTTGCTTTGTCTCTCAGAAGCAAGCGTCTACGCGCCGAGACAACGCGCGAGCTTTGTGTATTCGTTGATTTTTTTTTTGGAGGAGGGGGACTTGTTGCATTTTCTCGCGGCTTTATTGTCTTTCGTTACGGAATATAAATTTTTCTGTAAGTACGCACATACACGCGGATTATTCCGGGATGAGTTTTGAAGCTGACGTATGTCTACTCGTTTTTTGTTTTGAATATATTTTTGTATGCTACTTTGGAAAGTTAATAAGCTGACGGTGGTTTTATTGGGAATTGCAATAAATTTTGAAATTAAAAAGTACGCGGTTTTTCAATGTATGTATACTGAAATCTAAATTTTCTTGTCGCTTTTAATATGAAACGAATATATAATGCATGAAATTTATAGTTAATTTGATATAAAATTAGTTGATAATTTATATGCATGAAATTTTATGCTTATACGTTTACGTACATAACGTATCGAAATAAAGTAAGATTCCAGTGCAGTAAGAAAATTAGCTTTCAGTACTTACATATATTATAATTCGAAAAAAATTCATGCAGATATTTTTAACAGTGTATTTATTTACTTTTCAAACATTATTTATAATATACGGCTTTCTGTTATATGCTTTCAAATCGGAAGCGCTGACGCGGCGATTCCAGCCAGAAAAAACATTTTGTAATATATCTTTTTTTTAAACTAAAGTCTACCGCGAGGCTGCACTTTTAAAAGCCGCGTTTATCCGCACCAATCATCAAATGAAAATCATACTCTCAAATAAAAATGATATAATTTTTCAAACACCGCATTAGTACTATAACAACCAAAAAATTGTTTATTACAACCTGCAAAAGCAAAAAAGCGCAATATATTCCTTTTGCAGAAAACGTATCCCAAGCTCCCCACTCATCTCGCGTCCCTCTCTCCTCTGGAAGAGTAAATAGTAGGAGGTTCGCTCTCTCGCGCATAAAAGAAAAATCACCCGCAGCTTGCTGGTGGCACATCTCTGGAGGGGGAAACTCTCTCTCTCTCCTCTTCGTTCGCACCCGCACGCCGTACTGGTATATACCGAAGAAGAAGAAGAAGAAGCATCAGCTCCGCATGGAGGGGAAAGAAGAGGCGGGGCCCCTTCTCCTCCAGACATATCTTCCTTCCGTGGGTCCAAGCTTCTCGCAGACAAGTTTCACCCTCCGAAGTGAACAGCCACACTCTCTCTCTGTCTCCCAGACTTATCTCAGTTCGCGATTTTACATCACCTCAGTGCCTTTAAAAACTCTCAGTGCCTTACAAGTTGCGATGACCACTTGTTGCTGAAGACATTAGCTTCAGTTTATTATCTTCACCTCTACCAGTGTTGTTATTATACATCGCGAACAAGAGACAAATATCAAAAAATGCAGACTCAACAGCAGCACCAGGAAAGCTACGCGTTCTACAGTTCGCTGAACGACAGTTCGGGTATACCGAACAGCGCCGGTAGTTCAGCCAGTAACTCACCGGACCACTACGGGGACAGTCGGTTCTCACCGAATAACCACCTGATGGATCTCAGCTCACCGATGCCGGAACTTCAAGTCACCGCTACCAGACTTCCGGCTTTCCAAACTGCTATTCATCATCACCACCAGCTGATCCAACCACATCAACTTTACCAGCCTTATACCATCTATGACAATCTCGAAGAATCGAAGATCATCCCGAAGTTCTTCCAGCAACCGACTAATGAAGCTATCGCCGCTATCGACAGGTACGAACAGAATCGTCAGTCTTCACCCGTCGGATCTGGTTTCCGTGACCATCAAGAACAATTGATGTACTTGGCCGACACGTCTTCATACTCACCAAGTGAACAACTTCAGTATCCTTACAAAATCGAACCCGAAGAGTACAAGCCTACTACTACTACGACGACTCTTCAGCAGTCTCAAATCCAAGCGGAACTTCAGCAAGAGAAATCTTCAGTTAAGCGCGAATCCAATCCTTCGAGGAGTAAAAACTCAAACAAAAGGAAGCGTCAGGTCAGCGTCGACAGAGATAACGATTCCGACGACAATAACTCAAGCTCGGCGAGTAGTACTTCTAGCTGTTCTCGTTTGAAAATCCGAAGAAAAGGCGGCGCAACAGAGGAAGAATTACAAAGTCAAAGGGTCATGGCTAACGTACGCGAACGTCAGCGAACTCAGAGTCTCAACGAAGCGTTTACTCAGTTGAGGAAGAGTATCCCTACACTACCTAGTGATAAGCTGAGCAAAATTCAGACACTCAAGCTCGCCACCAAGTACATCGATTTTCTCGAGAAGATACTTCACTGCGACACCAAGAACGACGGCTCTGACGATCTCGGTAAGTTTCAATATTCTTGTAATGATATGTACCACTTGAAACTCGCGAACTCGCGGATGAGTGCAATGTATGCTTTTTTTTTGGTTTGTTAATTTTCTTTTCTCTCTTTTCAGACGTCATTTCAAAGACACAGCGTATCGTTAACGAATTAGCTTTCCGCTCGCACTTGAATAGGTAAATTGAGAATTTATAGTTTAGAAAGAAAAAAAAAGCATATTTACTCACTCACGAAGCGAAAATATACTATATAGAACAAAAAAATTAATCTCGAGACTAACCGATTTCCCTTTAATTTTCTGATTACAGACGAGAGGAGTCCACAAAGCGCAGTGAGAGCAGCAGCTCGTGATTTCGCTGCGGCATCGCAAGGATGTAGCTTCATGGGACACGAGAAGCTTTCGGTAGCCTTCAGTGTCTGGAGGATAGAGGGTAATCTCAACCTCAACGACTGAGTGTGTATTTCTTTAAGTTATTGCCTCGCGAGGCTCTCGTTTTCCTTTCTTCCCCAGAAAGTTTTAACGACGAGCCGACTATATATATTATAATTAGCCCGAGAATATATAAGCCGTATATATATACAATTAAAAACGCGATTTTTTCTCCCCCTCGCGCGCGCGACTTCGTTAGCGGCTCTCGATGTTTGCTTTGGCTGGCGTTTAAAATAAACCGACGCTCCGAAATATTCGCGTCGATCGATCTTTCTTTCTCGGTTTCTTCTCTCCGCGAGATATTCGCTTCGAGCCATTAACTCTCTCTCTCTCTCTTCTGAAGCTTCTTTTTTTTCCTCACTCTAGAGTAGTATTAGAGTATATAAGAATAATATAACTGCAGTTTCTCGGAGAGACAACTTTTTCGGGATTAATTATATGGAGAGAGGAGAGTGTCTTTTTACGACACTTCCCGGGGAAAACCCAAATTGCAGGGGCCCTATAATATAGCCGGAAAATCTCGAGAGAACGTGACGCGTGCGGACGCATTGCTATACCGGTCATAAATCGTTATACATCGACCCTTATTACTACGGGGATTCCCCGCGACAATAATCTCCGGGCTATTGTTCCTACGGCCAAACACCAGTAAATACGCTTCAACGACCAGTGGTCTCTCTGGAGAACACTCTTAGCTAGATATATACAGGTATATATTGTTGTCACACCTCTTGGGAAAACACGGCTTGATGCTGAATTGAGGGGCTTAGGATTATTATTTCCTCGAGTGCCCGGACGCGTGCCTTGTGAATTCATTATAGGCGAGGAGAAAATTTTTTTTATAATTCAAAAAAAAAAAAGCTTCACTACTGTAGGAACGCGCGCGAGTGTACGAAAAAAGGCTGTCTTCTGTGAACTTTGTCTATCTGAACGATACGCGACAGATACGATTTAAGTTTGTTCGGATTAATTTGTGTATTTTTGTAAAAAGAAGAGATTCGTAGGTGTATTAGGCATTTAATTTTATTAGATTTAAGCTTGTATATTGTTATTCAACACCCCCGCGCTACGAGAGCGTTTGATCGCGTCGTCAGCCATGCAGTTCATGAACCAAAGAGAAATGTGTGTGTACGTGTGTACTTGTAGGTGATCGGTATATCTATCCCTACGATTTTTATGTAATAGTGTAAATATATGCGCTCTGTAATTATAAATAGTGCCTTGTAAAAGCGATGATCGACGGATATTATGATGTGTACAAATTTTGTGTTTTTCCACGACGACGTTGTATAAATTATTTCTTCACGTATTGTATTGTATTTTAGCGTTTAAGATTTGCGACTCTCATTCCTCATAGCGATTAAACGTGTACAGTATTTTTATATTTCGCATAGACTTCGTTATAATAAAAATATATAATTGAATATCAATATCATGTCTTACACTACTGTTTACCTGTATCCTCTAAATAATACGAACTTATATTTCATGCTCAAAGTAACTTTTCACACTTATCGAAATTATAACTTGAAGTTCTCGTTGCAATTTGACTTTTTGAATTCTATAAAATCCACTTTAATATAAACAATCTTCATTTTTATTTTCAAACGATTATTTCACTATAACGTCACTCTTGAAAGTCTCACCATAACGTTCTAGAATCACCGCGATAATTCTCTATACCAAAAATACGAAAACCAATACAATATTCCCGCCTGTATATACGAAACAAATTCCAATATCTATATATCAGATATTCTCGGGATAGTCAGTAGTATATATGCACGAGGGGCTAATGGAGGAGCTTATAGCTTCAGCGCCAGTTCAAATATTGTTGCAAGGAACTGCTGGCAAAGCGAAAGGCAACATCATCACCAAAAAGCCGCTCATTGGCCCGAAACGATGTCATCGGTCAATCGAGCTTCTTTTTCGTTATTCCTGTAAGTATATCTATATAGATATAAAAATCACTTAAATATCGTTTCTTTAAATAAAATTCCATAAATTCGAAGAGGTGAATACTCTAGTGAATACAGTCGAAAATAGTACATAAACGGGGTACAAAAGCGGCTATATGAAAATCGGCGAAAAACCAGCGCAGCTTGACAATTCGCCGAAGGCTCTTAAAATCCAGAGCAATACAGCACTCTCGGTGAATTTTAAGCCTACGAGTGATCTACGAAGCGCAACGCGTCGGATTTTCATCGACAAACGTGTGCGATCATTAAAACTGCCTCGTGAATCGTTGCCGATCGTAAAAGCAGCGATCGTAGATGACAGACGCTTTGCGGTGCTTTCATGTTCTCCCGGTGATATATATTTAGTGTATAGTCTTTGTTTCGGAGAAAAAGTTTAGTGTTATATTTATTTATTTTTTTGTTTAGAGCTAGAAAGAGCTGAGCTCGTTAACAGAGATAGGCCGTGTAAGCAATTCGTCTCGACATAATATAACGCGAGGCGCGGGCATTAATTAAAAGTGAAGGGTTGCGACGGTAGGCGTTTCTTCTTCTTCTTCTTCTCCGGCTCTATTTTCTCGACTATTCGACGCCCTCGCGCGCGACATCTGTTTCCTTCTAACTACTTTTTCAGTTATATGTAGGTATGTGTATATGCATCGGCGGACGAGTTATGTCACTCGAGCGCGAGATGAATTTATTGTTCGGAGATGCATTAGTGGTGATGACGACGCTCGTTATATTGTATAGACTTGTTTTTCTGTGTAATGATGACGGTGAAATTTATGCAAACAATAATCTTTATCCTGTATGAGATCATTTTATACGTTATTATTGAGAATAATTTTATCTTTATTTGTTAAAAAAGTGATCTTATTTGTTTGTTCAGTTCACTACACTGTTATTGGAAAGAGTCCGATAAATAATAATTAGTAAATCCGTAAAATTTTGTATAAGGACTATTAAAAAGGAGTGGTTTGACGTTATAATGAAATCCTTCGCTGCATTATGAATAATTACGTTACTATTTTTATATTCTTTTAATAAATAAAAAAGCCATTATAGTTACAATTTCACTTTTCTCGGAATAGATATATCCTTTTCATTCACATACATTTTACACAACCTATATTTTTCATAAAGTTCAAGAGAAAAAACGTCAGTCAATGATTATATCCGTCGGTATCCGGTCAAAAACTCTATCCAACGATAGCAATATTCCAAACGTAAAAAAATACACTTTAGCAAAGTTTATGACGAAACAGTCACACATCCCGTCATAAATACAAAAATGGTCTCTCTCTCTCTCCATATAAGCGCGCAGGAAGTCCGTGCCTTGTCGGCAGCGGCGGCTCCGATGTCCTCGATGGAGGGCTCACCGGAAGCGGCAGCGACGGGTCCACCTACTATACACACTCTCTCTCTCTCTCTCTCACCCTCGTGAAGAAAAGACAAAAAAATGGAGAAAGCCAGCAGAGCAGCCCCCCGTCGTTTTCGTCGCACGCGTCCGTCCCTTATCTCGTGTGTGTGTATATGTATATGTATAGTCCATCAGTCGTGTGCCCAAGAGTCACCTTTTCTAGGAATCACTTTATATGCCGGTTTCCTGTCTCTCTTGCAAAGTTGTCGCTCTTCGATTTTCGCTGGAAGCCGGAATTCATTAGCAGTGGTCTGTGGAATGGAGTGAAAAAAAAGAATATAAGATGAAAAAGGACTCGTCGTTATATCGGCTAATGAGGTATAGGGACGCGTAGACCGGTAGCGAGGAGTCCTGTTACACATCAGGAGAATTAATTTATGTTTACGCTTCGTGCTTTGTGCTTCTGGTTATTTTTAATAGGAATGTGTAATAATAGTGATGTTAATTTTCAATAACGTTTTTCGTTTTTGATTTTGCACACCTTCGAAAGCAATTGACTGTCGATTCATACTAGGCTTTATACAAATCGGTATTACCATTCCGCTCAAGTATTCATTTTTTTTAAATAATAAATTGCAAACTGTGTTACATTCTGTGTCATGTAATTTTTTTACATATGTATTTGATGCAAAAATGTCTATATAGGATATATCGGTATAGCGATGAGTCATATATTACATGAGGATTGTTTATACGCTCCTGCGAAATATAATAAAGTTTATTCTATATCATATACATTCTCACGTTATCTAAAAATATCGAAAGCAATCCTACACCGTTAAAACTAATCCAATTGAAATCCAACAAGTTCTCGACTATACTATCCCAGACTAAAAGCTTTTGCTCCGTAAAATTCCACCATCATAAAATTCATTTAATAGCCGTATGTCGCGCGCGACATGCACATCCTTATAATACCTCCGCCTGCACACAATCCAAAAATCTATAAACCTTGAGAGCGGGTAAACAGCCGGTCAAGCCGTGTGTGTATGTGACACTATATATATAACGTCCTCCAGTTTTAATTGCCACGATAATATAAAGCCTAAAAATATGTTCGCAGCGAGACGAGGGAGGCGTGGTATGTTGCCCGCCGTAAAGTCTATCGGTGTAACCCCTATAGATATACATATGTATGTACGAGCAGAGCACGTGGATCTTGTTTGGCAGCGCGCGATATTTGGGGCTGGCGCCTATAGGGGATGATGACGATGATTTCGTGTATGTGTGTATCTGTGGAGGGCGTGTTAGCCGGCGGCGCGGCGCTTTTGTAGAAAAAGCGAGGAGGCTGGCCAGCAGTGGGTCTGGACTTTTTCTCTTCTATTTAATTGGATCACTGCACGTGGATGTCGTTTTAGTACTGAGCTTCGTTTAGCACTGCTTGTTTATAGGCAATTAGACGATTTTGTATGCGTTAGTTTTGAAGATTTTTCCTTGAATTTGATTTTTCTTTTGTAGTGTTTCAAAGCTGTTATAAATATACAAATTATTAAAAAATTGTTGATTGCGCTTTAGTTAAAAAAAAAAAACAATAAAAAATGTATACAATTTCTACCTGTGGATAAGCGAGATTTTCAGATTTCGTAAGCTCGATAACTTTAAAAATAATTATTGTTACAGTCCAGGATGAGATAAAACCAACAACAGAAATGTGACTAAAAATAATAATTTACAATAAATATTGAGCTTTTACAAAAACTCGAAATCTATCCACCCGAAGAGTGAATATGATCATTTTTTTTCGTTTACTATATACACAAAATACAATACATCATTGTAGCCTAGGGTTCGCGGGCTCCGGATACAGTTGCAATATAAAACCGCATTTCGATCTCAAAAACAACTTTCTTGAAAATTTGAAATAAACACTCATCAATATATAACCCGCAGAGCGCGAAGATTAATACATCACTAATGTGTTTCTTTAGGCTGTGGCTCTATGCTCGGTAAGTATACCAGAAATGTGAAAGTGAGCTACGCCGAGTGTCGGTGAGCCGTTGGAAAAAGTAAACGAATCCGAGAACGGAACCGGCTATAATATACGCTCGTATAACTACTTCCG
Organism: Cecidostiba fungosa; assembly: GCA_900474305.1. NCBI lineage: Eukaryota > Metazoa > Arthropoda > Insecta > Hymenoptera > Pteromalidae > Cecidostiba > Cecidostiba fungosa. The sequence goes on from UCOJ01001886.1 coordinate 18,760, forward strand.
TGTTATTCCGCGGTCGGATAAATTGTTGTTTGCTTCTTCTGCGGGAAATTGTAAAGGTGCTTTCCGGAGATTACTTTGTACATGTTTGAGATCAAAGTCTGAACAAGATAAACAATATACATGTCAATTGCTTAATTGTTTTCTTCAACGATTTACAAATAATCTTTTTCATTAGACACAAAAACTGCGTAGCGAATATAAAACCTCGCACAGTATACATATAGGACTCGTATACACCTATATACACCTATACATAAACGTACAGTCGTCCTTCCTCACG
>UCOJ01001887.1:0-19135 GCA_900474305.1 Cecidostiba fungosa
GAACTGCACTACTCTTCGTAGGAAATCTGAACCACACTAGTCTTCGTAGGGGATCTGAACCGCACTAGTCTTCGTAGGGACCGACGAAATGCTCTTGTACTTTCTAAATAAAAAGAATAATGCATGCAGATATGCATGCACATTTATATATTAAATTCAATATTTAAATTACGCGCTTCATTTATATCACGTGAAACAGCGAATTGGCGGAATCGCCGCGCGGACGGCGGAATCCGGATCCCGGAGTAGTAGAATCAACGAATATAGACTTGTACAAGGTCTATATTCGTTGGTAGTATACTGCAGATCAGGCCTAAATCCTAGGCGCAGCGACGCTTGTAAAGAAGGCCTGAAACCGCGAGCTGATTGGCCGGCATGGACCAATCGCGGGTTGGCCGGGGCACAAAAATCGCTTCGACAGCAATATGGCTGTCAGTATAAATGTGATGCTTGTAGGATGTGTTTCTCTCCGCGATTTTCGAGGACGACCAGGCGTCCGTGGCAGCAGCAGGCCCAGCGAGCCCGGCGCCGTGATGTGATGCGAGGCAGCGGCTCCAACGCCTGGGAAACGGCAATGCGCGTCGGCTGACCGCCGTCCCTTCGACTAGCGAGCCTGTGAACCTGACCCCTCGAGTGCGCACCCCTACACAGTAGCAGCAACAGCGAGCCAACAGCAGCAGGTGAGCCCCCGATCAAATCGCGCTCCATGCATGGCGTCCCTGCAGGATTCTCTCGAATCATCCCCTCCCATTTCCCGACCCAGTTCGCCCCTCGGTTACACTAACAGATGCTCTCTCATTTTTCGACCAGGACCAGCTCGACTATAGCCAGCGCCGCAGTCGTCGCGACCGTCTGCGATCATGACGTCAAGGTCAGCAACTCTCACTCCCCTCTTTCTCTCTTGCCAGCACTTTCACCATGCTGACCCTTGCTCTTTCTCTCTATCTCTTGTTGCAGGCTGGACAGGCTGTTCATACTGCTGGAGACTGGCACTAATGCAGTCACCAAGCGAGCAGCAGCCCAGCAGCTGGGGGAAGCTCAGCGACTGCATCCTCACGAACTGCACCATCTTCTTGCTCGAGTCTCCACACTTCTCAAGTCGACGCAATGGGACACACGGATCTGCGCTGCGCATGCTGTGCAAGCCATCCTTTCGCAAGTTCCAGTCTGGGATCCGGAACCCAGGAAGAAGGAAGTTTTTATGGGTAAGATTCTGACTACTGCTGCCTTTATAACCTGTACATTTGTGTACTCATGCGTTGTTCGATTTGTAGAAGAGGAGGAGGATCCACCAGCAGCCCCAAAAGCAAATCACAGATTGTGTCTGGAAAATTTCGACATGACCAGAGTACTTGCCCAGAGCTCCTACCTCACAGGCTCTGAAGGCAGCGAATACGACCTTGTCGTGGTAGAAGGTGAAACGGCCCCTGCTCAAGACGAGAAAGTGCTCGCCGCAAAGTTGGGACTTCATCCCCGTCTCATGGGTGTTGACACAGCTGATCTTTTTACCTCGGATGATCTGGCCGCACCAGCATCCACAATCGACTCTGGAAAGATGTCTATAGAAGAAACGTTGCAGCAGACTAGTGGTCTAAGCAGGAGGGAGATGAATCGAGCCCGTAGAAAAGCCAGACAATCTATATCGAAACAGCGCTCACGAGAACCAGATGATAATTCAGATGCTGGAAACAGCTCTAACTCATCCCATCATAATTTAGAAATTCCATGCAAGAAAATGAAAGTGGAAGATGGTAGCAGTACATCTGGAGCATGGTATAACTCTAGCAGCGGTAGCGTTATTGATTCAAGATGTGCAGTGCCAGATGGAACAGGTGCATGGCCGGACACTGCTATTGATTGGCCTCTGGAAGCTTTCGCTGAGAATCTTCTCCAGGATCTCTTTAGTCTGAAGTGGGAAGTCAGACATGGAGCAGCAACGGCTCTTAGAGAGTTCATTAGACTACACGGTAAAGGTAAGGAAATTTCAACAGATTTCTTTTCTTAGCAACTTTCACCTTATATAATCTATCATGAGCATGATAACGCGTTCCTTTTTGCGCTGACTAATTTTAATTAACACTGTACAGAATTCGCTGCTTGAGTGCCACACCATTGTAATATGAAATAAATAAAAAGTATTAACTTTCATGACCTTATACAACTCATGCAGCAATCAACCTATTGATATCTAAAAGATTAGAATAATAAGATTGAAGTATTAATTCTATATGTATTTTAGGAGCAGGAAAATCAAGGAAACAAACCACTGAAGAAATGGAAAAGAGTCACAGACAGTGGCTAGTCGACGCTGCACTACGTCTACTCTGTGTTCTAGGCATCGACCGCTTCGGCGACTTTATATCCGACCAAGTAGTAGCTCCAGTCCGCGAGACATGTGCTCAGGCTCTCGGCTCACTCGTTCTTCTAATATCCGCAAAAAAGTGCAGCAACCAAGTAAAGCTCGAAAAGAACGGTGAAACAACCACCAACTCGGACGAAAAGTTTAACAAGAACGATATGGACGAAGCACGCAACAAAGATATCATGGGCTTATTGTCCGTTATTCTAAAACTCCTAGAGCACAACGAATGGGAGGCACGACACGGAGCGCTTCTGGCTCTCAAATACCTGCTGGCAGTTCGCAGCGACCTACTCGACGAAATTCTGCCCAAGGCTTTTCCGGCCATCATGAGAGGCCTGGCCGACTCTGTCGAGGATGTGGGGGCCATGGCGGCAAGTGCATTGATCCCCGTCGCATCCGATTTGCCCAGACTGCTCGACCCTTTGCAGCTTGAGGCGGTCGTTCTGAGACTGTGGCAACTGCTCAAGGACCAGGATGATCTGGCAGCTGCCTGCAACAGCTTTATGGGACTTCTTGCTGCTATACTTTCACTGCCAGCTGCTAGAGCATCTCTGAAGCCTCAACCCTTATCATTGGTACGTAAGGCTTAGTTTTTGATTTTATACTTTTAAAAAGATGCTACAGATTTTATTATATAGAATTTTGTCAACAATCATAAATACAATAGCTGAATTTATGGAACATTGAATTTATCTTAAACTATTTTTCTTACAGATATTACCACGTCTATGGCCTTTCTTAAATCATTCAAGCTCAAGCGTACGCAAGGCAACCCTACAGACCTTGGAAACATTAACCGGTGACGTAGGCGAATCGAGCGTGAGCCCGCGTGAGCGCTGGGGCGAAAACGGTGGCATGGTTTTGCAAGAGGCCCTACGCAATGTATTTCAGCGCGTATTGATCGAGCATATAGCCAACATCCAAGAGGTAGCCGAACGCGTCTGGGAAAATTTGGTAACGCGCAGCGACCTCGAACTACTGTTGCACGCAGCCTGTCCTCTAGTCAGCACCTGGCTGTGCCTGGCTATGCAACCAGAGCACGTACCGTTCAACCCGAACCTTCTAATCAACATCACCTCCCAGCGACCTAAAAGCACTGGCAACTGCCTCGACGGTCAGGAGCAGGCGCCGACCAACAACACATCTGCTGTGGCAACAACTGCCCCGTCCAAATCCGCTGCATCGTCCGAGTTCAAAGTCTACATTGGCGGTATTGAAACAGTTGCTCAAAGCATGAGACATGCCAACGTTGTACGCGCTAGATGCATGGCCGCAAGAATGCTCGGACTTCTGTCTGGTTATGTAGTCAAGCCAGCGCCCGGACTAGTTTACACTCCAGAGATACCCAGTCCCGAGCTCTGCTACGCAAAGGTTCTCTTGGCGCATTTGAATTCGAGATCGGCGTTACAGAGAATGCTCGCTGGATTGACCATGGCACACTGGGCTAAATTGGAGCAGGACAATCCGCCCAAAATACCAGATATTTTAAGGTGAGTTTGTCAGTCGCATCACCAAAGAATACCAAGTTTGAAATGTAAAGTTTAATAAAATCATTTATTCTTCGAATTACAGAGATCAGCTCTTTGTTTGCCTCAATGAATGCATCTACTATGACGAACTAGCAGGTTCGGTGAGTCGATTGCTGCACGAATGTCGTGACTATACAGCGACGCTAAAGCACTACAAACTAGCCTGGGCAATAGAGGTGAACACAATGGGGGTGATGAACCTTGAGCAGATAGCGCAGCTAGCTTCGAAACCCGTGCCTGGTCTCTGCGTTGGTCCGACAGGCTCTGCAGGGTCAAGTGGTCCAGCTACTAACCCGGTGATAAAACTCAAGCCCAAGCTTCTCGAGAGCCTGGAAGAACGTCGCCGAGCTCTAGAAACCGGAGCTCTATCAGCCGCGAGCCAACAACAAGCCTTGCACGTGACAGCCATGGCTGCGCTCGCCGGAGCTGCGACGATGCTTCGATGCTTGCCCGAGCCACCGCAACCGCTCAACCCGCTCGTCAAACCACTCATGGAGTCCATCAAAAGAGAGGAGGACGAGGAGCTGCAAAAACTCGCTGCTAAGCATCTCGCTAAGCTGGTCGATCTGTGCGTTAATAGAATGCCCTGTCCTAATCAAAAGGTAAATTTGTGACTCCTGGCTTGGATGTTAATTTGTTGATTCTATATTTTCTGTTACCTCTAACAAAGTTTTTAGAATAGTTATGAGTTATGACATTGACACTGATAAAGTAATTAACACATTAAATTCTTAACTAATAAATTGTTTGTACATACATACTTGAATATATCGATTTACTTTTCATGGTTGACATAAATTGTTATTTCACGTAAATATTTTAAACTGACCAAATATCAACACTTATAAGATGAATATATATAAAAATATTTTCATTGGTTTTCATAGATAGCAACAAATCTATGCAATTTCCTTTGCTCCGATGTGGAATTCACACCACGTATCACCATCTCAGACTATGACTATGAGCCCTTCAATGGCATTTTGACATTGATGAATCGACAGAAACAAGCCGAGAGATTAGCTTATGGTCGAGGTAATTTAGGCGGCACCACTAGCAGTAGAGGACCTGGTAGGCCACCTGCCACTGACATCCCATTGGAAGAACTGCTTGCTTGTGAAGAACCTGAAGCCAAAGCTGCTAAAATTAGAAGACAAGGAGCTACAGTCGCTCTTACTGCCATTGGTAATTATTTTTTACTTTTATTTTTATATTATTTTATTTTATGTCTTGAAAGTTTAACAAAAGATGTACATTCTTGTTTAGTAAATTTACTGGGGGATCAACTGCCGACAAAACTGCCAAAATTATGGGAATTGGCCTTACCAGAGTGTCTGAGAAACTACAATCTTGAGAACGAAAAGAAAATTTTTGCTGAAGAAGCTAATAATTTAGTATTCAGTCTTCAAGTCCTAGAAATAGTACTGCCCAGTTTAGACCGATCGCTTTTTCCGCCAATAATGGAATGTTTAAACAGTATGTGCCTACTGCTAGCTAATCCATACAAAACCGTACGACACATGGCTTCTCGTTGTATAGCTACACTTGCATCACTCAATACGAAGGAGGTAATAAGCTCGTCACTTTCAGATTGTTCAAAAATATTTTACTTGTATTCTAAATTTAATTTGTACATTTGATGATATCTTCAGACCATGAACTCTGTAGTCAGTAAGATAATTGCTCTCTTGGAGACGAGCAATGTTGAGCCTTGTAACAGCAATTCAATAGCTGCACCAAACGAAGTCGATGCTCGCCGTCAAGGTGCTGCTGAAGCATTGGCTTGTCTAGTCGAGTCCCTCGGTGTCGGTATCGTGCCTTACGCCGTACTCTTTATGGTACCTCTTCTTGGAAGAATGAGCGATCAGAATCAAGCAGTTCGCTTAGCCTGCAGCGCAACTTTTGCTACTCTTGTTCAACTGCTACCTCTGGATCCTGGTGCAATTGATGCACCTCATCTAGTGTAAGTGTTTTTATTAAGGATCTATGCACTTAACGTAACTATTCATCATACACGAAAGTAACATTTAAAAAAATATCTTGTCATTGCAGCGAAGAGAAAGCGCAGGAACGTCGTTTTCTTGAACAACTCTTGAACCCGCGAAGCATTCCAGATACCGAACTCACAATCCCGGTCGAGGCCGAGTTGCGATCCTACCAACAGCAGGGTCTCAACTGGCTAAATTTCTTGAATCGCTACCAATTACACGGTGTTCTCTGCGACGACATGGGTCTCGGTAAAACTTTGCAGACCCTCTGTATCTTGGCGTTGGATCACCATCGCAATAAGCAGGCGCCCTCAAGCCTCGTTATTTGTCCACCCACTCTCACTGGACATTGGGTCTACGAAGCTGACAAGTTCTTCCAAACCAAAGATCTTTCGGTCATACAATATGCCGGTAATCCTCTTGAGCGGGAAAGATTGCGTTGTAGAGTCACAGGATACAAGTATGTACTTTAATATCTAAAGTTATGTGAACAATTCGAGAAAAGTCGATTTAAACGCGTTGCCTGTTTCAGATTGGTCGTGGCGAGTTATGATATTGTTAGAAAGGACATTGAATTTTTTGAGGCGATTCAGTGGAACTATTGTGTGCTTGACGAAGGCCACGTAATAAAAAACGGAAAGACCAAGAGCGCGAAAGCTGTTAAGAAACTGCACGCCCATCATAGACTGATCCTTTCGGGAACTCCAGTGCAGAACGATGTATTGGAGCTTTGGTCACTCTTCGACTTCCTTATGCCCGGCTTCTTGGGTAGCGAAAAGCAGTTTGCCGCCAAATATTCGAGGCCAATTTTATCCTGTCGAGAGCCAAAGGCGGGTGCGAAAGAGCAGGAAGCTGGGGCTTTAGCCATGGAAGCTCTGCATCGACAGGTAAATTATTCACTTTTTATTTAGCTTTCAAAAATGTTTCAAATAAAAATAGAGTAAGTTAGTGACATACTTTCTATTTTCTACAGGTATTGCCATTCTTATTGCGTCGAAACAAAGAAGACGTATTAAAGGATCTTCCGCCCAAAATTACGCAGGATTATTACTGCGATCTGTCGACGATACAGAAAACTCTCTACGAAGATTTCAAACAGAAACATTCGGCAGCTCTAATTAACAATGCGTCTTCGGGAAATCCACATGGCGGACACGTATTTGAAGCTCTAAGATACTTGAGAAACGTTTGTAATCATCCAAAACTAGTCCTTGGCACAAAACATCCACAGTATCAAACGGTATACAATAAATCAATCATTCCTTCAAAATTCAGTATGTTTATTAACTCTGTTCTAATAAAAATTTGTTTTCGCTTTAGGTGATGAACATGATAAAACAACAGCATAGTAGTCTCGCAGATATCGAGCATAGCGCTAAACTACCTGCATTGAAGCAACTTTTATTGGATTGCGGTATCGGTCAAAACTCGACGCAGCAACAACAACAGCAAACGGCCACACGCAACGCCGCTAGCGCTGCAACCACTGAGAGTCAGCAACAATCGCAGCTGGTCAGTCAACATCGCGCTCTGATATTCTGTCAATTGAAAGCTATGCTTGACATTGTCGAGAATGATTTGCTTCGTGCGCATCTGCCGAGTGTGACGTATCTCCGCTTAGATGGCAGTGTACCGGCTGCCCAGCGACACTCGGTAGTCGCACGTTTCAACGCCGATCCTTCAATTGACGTTCTGCTGCTAACGACCCAAGTTGGTGGACTTGGTCTCAATCTCACTGGCGCAGACACCGTCATTTTCGTTGAGCATGATTGGAACCCGATGAAAGACTTGCAGGCTATGGATCGAGCCCATCGTATTGGACAAAAGAAGGTAGTCAATGTTTATAGACTGATCACTAGGCAGACCGTCGAAGAAAAGATCATGGGACTGCAGAAATTCAAGCTACTTACGGCCAACACGATTATATCTACAGAGAACGCTTCTCTCGAGACTATGAGAACGGAACAGGTAAGATTCAAATGTTTTATGTTTTTATTACGCGATCAAAGACCTCTCATCTTTTGTCAAATGTAAGAAAGAGCGTTTAGTTAATGTCATATTATACTTTTTTAGTTGTTGGACTTGTTTTCGCTAGACAATGATAAGAAACCTCGAAGTGAAAACGTATCGGAAGATATGGATGTCGCAAAAGTATCTGGAATATCGGGAATAAACCGATCCGTTTTGGAAATTCTACCGGAACTATGGGAGCAGCAGCAGTATGATGACGAGTATGATTTGGATTCATTTCTTACAACCTTAAAGGGTGCCGCGCCATGATTCAAAGAAAACGCGCGAATATATAATTCTAAGTAGAGAAGCATGTACTACCATTTTCATGCGAATGCGAAGCTTACAAAAGCTAGTTAAACAACGCTAATGTTATGTACATACATGGTATTGCACGCTTGACTCGCTGAATCTATGGGATTCGTTTACAGAGCCAATGATTAATTATGTATGCGTTGATTGAAAGAAGCAGCATCTCAAAGCTGTCTATGACGTAAAATTTTGATCGCTTAGAATATAATTAAGTATTTGCAGTACAAGCACGATGATAGTTGCCGTGTTACAATTCTTTAATTTAAACATTGTAAACAATGTAAAGATTTTGAGCGCTCACAACAAAAAAAATAGACTTTTTTTATAACATCATGATAATTTAATCATCATTCTACGTCATTTGAATTCATAAAATATTGCAAATTATTTAAACTTATGTTTGTATTATGCTTGATACGAATCATTGTAATTTTTATTCATTTTCATAAGATTATCCGATGAATTAATGGGATATAAAGATCCATGGTTTTTTCTCGTTTTGAAGAATGTACCCGATAGTTGGTAATCCCATGGTAACCCGATAATCGTGTCGTATACGTGTAAGAAAGTTTTTTTCGTCACAGCTGCCTTTGTAAGCAATGCGTTAAAAAATTGTACTTTGATTAGTTCTTTTTTCATTTACATACTTAACGCACAAGAATGAATTTCTAATTGGGCAGCTTTGTTGTAACGAAAAAAGCAATAATTAAGATAGTAAAAAAAGCGGTTTTTTGTATAAAGAAAAATGCTTACCGCGATGCGCGTGAGTTTGAAAAGTTGAACAAGTGCGAGTACGAAACTGAAACTTGAAGACAGAAAAATGGTAAAGACAAAGCGAGAATTGCGAATTTTGTAATGAAACTTGTTTCTCTCTTAAAACTTTGTTCTTTATTTATAATAAGTTATAAAAAGTGTCAATAAGATTAAAATTTCGTATTTGCTCGAAATGCGCATTCTCTGGTATATCTTTAATCCTGTATCCGTCAAGCCTCATCAGGGGTAACTTTGTTTTCCACGCTCACCTCTCCTCGGCGCCTTCTCGGAATAATAGCTTCTACAAACTATCTGTAACCATACGCGTCGAACGCCGAAGGTATAGAGACGAGCTCGTATTGTAATGACGATCAGCCAAAAAAGCATCCGAACGAGCTTAGAGCTTCGGCTTGCCAAGGGGATCGAGATTGCCCGCGGCGAATATATTGTTGGGATCGAGGTGGTTCTTGGTGGCCCGGTAGAGCGAGAGACCAGCCTCGCCAACCGCCTCCGGGTAGAAGCTTGCGCGCATCTTGCCGACCCCGTGGTGATGAGACAAGCTGCCGCCGCAGGCGAGAATCTCCTCGCGAGCCGAGTGCTCGATGGCCTCGTAGGTAGCGACGGGATCAGCTAGGTTCTCGTAGTTGAAGCCCATGTAGAAGTAGATGCAGCAGCCCGAGTCGTAGGTCTGGGTGATGCGGCAGGAGATGAGAAAGTGGTGAATCTCGCGGGCATGGCACTCGGCGGCGACGCGAGCCTTAACGTTGCGACAGAGGGCCGAGGCCCGGTTCCACGCGACCGACGTCTCAAAGCTCTCGGAGACCACGTGGTAGTCGAGGCCCAGATCACGGATGTAAGCGATGACGAAGGTGAGGGTGTAGCCGCGCTCGCCGTTCGTTTCGCCGGAGGGTACACCACCGTGGCGCCTGGCAATGTCGTAGATCTTGGCCTCGTGGGCCGCCACGTCCTTGGCCGAGTTGCCCTCGAAGAGCAGCGTTGCCACGCACAGCGTGTCCCAGCTGAAGCCCTTTATGTGGCTGATGTACGCGTGCTTCAGGCCCTGCATGATCGAGCCGAGCCAGCTCGACTCGGGTCGCAACGCCTGGCCGAATTTGAACTGCTCGTTGTCCATCAGCCGAATGCTGGCGGGCTGGCAGCGCTCTCTTGCCACCTGTTGGCAAAAGAATGTTTAGTTTTTCAAGAGCTGAATTTGCTAAATACTTAATATTTTGTTCAATTATTCGTTCTAAAACAATATTCTCTCGTTTAAAACTACTTCGTAGCACTGTATTAGATTTTTTAATGCGAAGAAATGCGCACGGCTTTAGTAAAACAAAATATCAATCTATATTTGTCTTCTAATCTAAATTGAATTCAAAATAAGTATGAAATTCTGCGTCTTCTTGTAGGCGACTCTTGTCCGTGAAAAATCAAGCGTAAAGCATAGCAAATATCAGGATAAGCGTAAAGTAGGCTATAAGCCTCGTTGCACGCGTTACATCACAATGATAAACAAAAAGCCACAATAGAAGAGCGCACCTCTCTGAGAGCTCGAAGTCCGCTCTCAAAGTCTGGAAAGACGACGCTGCCGTACTTGACGACTGTGGGCAGCGGCCGAACCTTGAATACGACCTCGGTGATGACGCCAAGGGTACCCTCGCTGCCGAGGATCACGTGATCGAAGTCTGGGCCGGTGGATGCTCGAGGCACCTGCGCACCGCGCTCGAGGGTCACCTCAGGATCGTCGTTGCGGCCCGTTACCATGCGCACCCTGATCACCAGGTCCTCGATGTTGCCGTAGACGTTCTTCTTCATTCCGCTAGCGCGCGTCGCCACCCAGCCGCCGAGACTGTAATTTTAAGTTTACGTTATTATATGAATGGAATCGTTGAAACATTCATTGTGAATCAGCTAATTTTCAAGTGGATGTATACTACTGAAGGTTTTTAAGAATTCTGAGTATGCATGGTAAACGTCATCATCTCTCCGAATAGACATTCGCCATCGAGTTTCAATATTTAACGAGTATCCTGCGCATTGAACCCAAAAAATATTTACCATTTGCGTAAGTTTGCGTAAATGATTGAAAATTATTAAAACGGAAAATAATAATTTATTTGCTTCGATCGTACTGTAATGAATATTGCATTTACACAGGCTTGAAGAAGTATCTTGTAACCACATGTACAGTCACATTACATCACTGAAATAACAAAGCTGAAAAATGCAGAAATTGCATTTTCATCACATTCATATGCTATAGATAGTACATTATAGAGACACACTAGTGTGTAATTATAAAAATACCGTCACACTTCTTGACAATATTAAAAAATACATAAGAGAATTTACAGTTATTCGCGACGCTCTTCGTGCAACAAGTAAGATTAAAGCTCTCCTCAGCTCGAGAGACTTTTACTTTCGTCAAAGCAAAACGAGGCGCTGGTTCAATGCCGGAGATTATAATTGCAGTAAAGTACAACTGGCTGAAGTTGCTGATGGTCGACGCTAATAGTTATAATGCTTTATAACCGCGTAGTCCCGCACTGTAGCGTTATGTCGTTTGCACGCGATTTCTTGCAGGCTCTCTACTCTTATCAAAAATTAAATACTCGTGTTTATTCCAAACTCGATTTTTATGACCTCTATTCTCAACTGTGCTTGTACACTTTGAATAAATAATTCACGATTTTTCACAATTGTACTACTGTTTGAAAATTGATGTATTATATTTATAAAAAATACATCATGAAAAAAAGTGAAACTATCCAAATTCACCATTTCGATCTCAGTTATAAATGTTACACTGTTTTCTTTCTAAAGTGTAAATATATGCTAATTCGGTTTTAACAATGCAAGACTAAACAAACAGAAAGTAGACAGAATAAAAAAAAATAATGCAAACCTAGAGAACTCATAAGAGTCAGGCTCATGGCCAGATGTGAGTCCTCTTAGCCTGAGCTCGCGTTCGAGGTCCTGTCCTATAATCCCAGCTTCGCAACAGGCGAGCAGGTTGTCTCGATCTATCCATAGTATACGATTCATCTGAGTCGTGTCCAGACAGACGATCGTACGTCGTTCATCCTCCGGACAGTTGGCCGCTCCGCTGACCGAAGTTCCACCGCCGAATGGGATTATGGCCACCCCGTGGTCCAGACAAGCTCGTACCACTCGCTTCACGTCGTCGTGACATTCTGGTACAAAAGAAAGCGATTAGAATAATTATTATTTTTTTTACTCGAATTGGCACTCGTCGAAGAGGAAAATTATAATAGTGGAAAATTGACTTGCGGTGTTATAGTCATTATCGATTGTTTACCGCGTTATACTTTCCTGCTATACAGGCCCTCGTTAATTTGAAATTACAATTGGGTCGTACGAAGGTTTTCCTGTAAGACCAACGCAATTCGGCGTATGAATATTGAAGACAATTTTTTAAGAAATAGCATACTCGGCCAAATAACGATATCCGGTATCCTCCTGTAGACGCCTCGTTTCAGCAAAAAAATTTCCCGCAACGCATGTCCGTGTGCTCTGATGAGTCGGTCGACACCCTGAACTGAGTAATCCACTCCCAGGGACTTGACCACCTCGAGGAATGCTTCGCTGATCGTCGGCTCCGGATACTCTTTCGGAATAGCTTTGTGTTCCGTGCGACATGACATGTTCACGTGGAACATGTCCTTGACCCATTTCGTGAAGTAGGGCAACTCTTGGTTGCCTATTGGATACCTGTAAATGGAATTTTAAGAAATTAATTATTTCGTTGTTTTCTCACTGGTAAATTATTTAGGAGTTCATTAGTTTGCTCAAAGAAGCTTGAAATTATAGGTTTAAGAAAATATTATTTTATAATGACGTGTATAATTTATAAATATGGGTTTACATTTCCGAATAAATAGGGTATGTGGATATCTCGAAACATCGAAAGAATTTCTCTACAGCTACGACTGAATGTGCTAATTCATAAGTTTGGATAAGAAATTTAAACACTCGAGGCAAACTATAAAACTTTGTACTATTCATACACGAATAGTACAAACGCTACGAAGAAAACGATAAAACGCCATCGAGACCTTTAAAAAAACTGCGTCAATAATTTCCACGCGCTTCGTCAATTTTGGTATAATTGAAAAAGAAAAGTCTTATTAAACATATTATTCTGAACCTCTACGCGTACAAATGAGAATCTCTCTATTATACAAAACGTCTCCACGCCTATACGCACTTGTCCCTCGCAGCTATTCCATAGTGTCATCTACACGTAAGACACACACCTCACAAAAATTCCCTCAAATATTCAAATATTGCGTTAAGCTCTGCAGGTGTGAAGAGCGTATATATATATGTATTCTTTGCGGCTTGTTTACATGCACGCTGAGGTTCCGAGAGAGTGAAAATACTCCAAAATCTCAAGCCGAGATTACGAAAGCCAGCTGATGTTCAAACAGACAAAGATTATTGCAAGATACGACTTTACATATATCATACGACACTACACACAGAATATACAGATATCGAGAGGAGCCGATCAATATAGAGTGTCCGGCAAATAGACGACAGCTGCGATAAACAATTTATGAATAAATATTGAGCATTGCGTGTTCCGCGTGTCTATAATAGTTGACTTTTCCGCGGTGAGTAAACGAAACTTTACCATAATTATGCGCTAACTACTTGGCATGCCGGCAGTGTGTGCGCGTTTTGAAATCTGTCGGCTTTTCGGAGATGATGCGCGAGAATCTTCTCTCCTTGAATCTTTGCCGATATGCGACGCGTCTGCACGTCCTTTTCATACCAAAACATTACTCATACGTGTATACTGTATACTTGATGGGTATATACGGCGGCTGTTTTTTATGTTCCTAAGGTATTTCCTGGTTGTGCAATATAAGGGGCTTTTACTGTATAGGTGCGAGTAAACATATGTGCGATTCTTCTTTGAACGTGTATTGCCCATCATTTTATGAAAGAACGCGTGGGTTTCACTTTTGGGAGTGAAAGTGAAACTTTATACGTTTCTTGAAGTATTTCGCTCGGAGTAAACTTTTTTTCTGTTTTAATAATTGAGTTCATTTCCGCTAAGCGCAAAAGCTGCGTAAGTACGGATAATGGGCTATACAAAATAAGTATATATAAACCAGATCAAACTCGTATATGCCGGTCATACTTATCTTATTAGTCAAATTTCCCTTGTATATATAAATAAGTATTCTAGCCGTCATTAGACGCGTTAGATTATTAGAACGTTTAAAAATTGTTTTTAAAGAAGTGAAAGTAAATATTTTTATCTGGAAAAATAAAAGGTTCGCGAAAGTTAACTATTTGATAAGATATTAGCAGCTTTTATATCTATAGCAATAACATGTTGTCTTTTTCAGTACAGTTATGTTAGTACGTAGACGTACAAAATTAATAAAGAAACGAATTTTTTGCTCCAGCAATAATCAGTTACGCACATTGATGATCTGCTTTGATTAGAATCAAGTAACGACCGCGTTATTAAACTTTTTCAATTCATGATTGTTTATCAAAATTGCATTATCACTCCACAGAACGGTAAATGTTGAGGTTGTATCAATCAATATTATTATTATTTTAATTCTTTTTTTTACGTTTTTACGTAAGTATCAAAAGTTATTTGCAGTTATTTTTTTAAAAGCATCGGAGAATAGGGATAAAATATTTTTTAAACCACTCACCTGCTACCGGTAAACTCAATAATTTCCTTCTCATTAACTTTGAAGGCGGAATCTTTGTAACCCCAACCGTCCCATTTGAGAAGCTCTTGTCTGTAAAAAAGGAAAATATTTTGTTATATATTGATGCAACAAAACGCAAATATTTTGTGAAGAATTGTTTTACGAACGCATTTCCACAAACAAATCAATTTGAACGATACATAAACATAAATAATTTATACAACGCTATCGTGTAATTTTTATCTGTAATAGTTGTGAAAATCAATCAAAAAACTATTGTTTTACAAATAAAGATTCACTAATTACTTCGGGCATTAAAATCAAGGTGCTTTTCGCTAATTTACCCGCGCACTGACTATGATTAATTGCTATGCATCGAATTCAGAACACCTCCCAGTGTTTCCTAAAGCATTATGAATACAGTTCGAAAGTCCTTATTCGCGCGAACGCGAAAGCTTTGTTGAGCTTTATTCTCCGAACCATTGTAAGTATATGTACCATTCGAAATATTTGTATGTTACGTGTGTGATATTTTTTGTTAATTTATTACTGCGCGATAAGTTTTTCCACTTTCTCAGCGATCTAAATATACGACGATGTTCATTTAAAATTACCGCGCTTTGAAAAAAGTAGGAAAAAAAACGAACTTTCGGGGTGAAGTTGAAAGTTTCGTAAACTCGAAGTACGTAATATAATTTACTTGCGGCAAACGAACCGAAAAATTTTAACGAACAGGTAAGTACAAGCCAAAGCAACGCACTCCCGTAAGTAGTTTCTGGATGTATAATTTACGATGTAGGTTTGAGTTATAAATATAACGTGTCAGTAACTGATCAATTCCCATAAGGCTTTAGAAGCTTTCATACTCAAGTCTCCCGCGCAAACCGTCATTATGACCCATATAACAGTATTGATTTTAAATTAAAATCTCGTTCCAGCTCCAAAATCCACACACAATACCGAGCTCACTTTACACGCGGCCTAAAAATCGTCAAAGTAACAAAATTCACGAAAAGCATATCTTCAAATATTAACAATTTCGAAAGCTGCAGTAACTGTAGTACCTATACTTTATAGCGCGCAAGTCTATGTACCAAAAGGATCCGTCCACTTCACACACAGTCGGCAGAATGTCTCCAAGGACACTTTCGCGCACTCCGTCTAATCGCACTTATTATTATACGTGTGAGTAACTTCTGTCCACCGGGTTATACACTGCTCTCGAATAATTGATAACGCGCCGACTAAGCTTGCGCCTCATTGATCTAATAAATGGAGCGCGCGATGAAAAAGGGAATAAAGCCCGCACACATGTGTTCCTCTCTCACACTCTCGTGTGTATAGCTTAAAAATAATCGATATACTGCAGCCGACCAAGTTCTCACGAGAGCCCTAAACAAACATATCTCAGATAAAAGCTCTCTCTCTCTCTCTCTTCGTGTGAGAGGCGCTAAAAATACATGGTCGTCTCCGCGGAGCAGAAGGAATTCGAGCGAGTGTACATTAGTGTATATAATAATAATTGGCTAACCTGGATCTGGGCACGGCACTGCGAACCTCGGCGGCATCGAGGCCCTGTCGTTCCTCGTCTACGCGAGGCATCCTATATTAGCACTCGTCGGTCGCGCTGTCCGCGATGGAATAAGCTCTTCTCTCGACTCTTTAACGCAGTACTGCCGACTGTCTCTGTATGTCTATCTGCTGCAGCTTGACGCGCCCAACACAAGCCTACACACACACACACACACCACTCCTAACCTTTCCGCGCCGATGCCATCACCGACTACCTACTCCCTCTCTGTATATACCTGCATTCAGTATATAGTGTGTATATGGTATACTTAGGTATATGTATAGCGCTAGCAGTCGACGCGCCGGTCGGAGGAGATTCTCTTCTGCTAAAATTCTCGCTTATCGCGCGATACGTAGGTGGAGTATTATACTGATATGAGATGCTATGCGTATATATATATATACGGGGGAGAGAGAGCAAGAGGCAGTCCGGCCCTGCACACACTGGGGTGCAGCAGTAGCAGCAGCAGCAGCGCAGACGGTACTTAGGAGCAGTGTGGCCGCGCCGCCGAGCAATTCATTTAAATCGATAAAGCCGCCGCCACCGCTTTGCCAGAGCCCACCTAACCTTACCTCACGCTCTATATACTACTCACTATATATATATATAAAGAGAGTCTCGTGCGCTGCTGATGTCATATATGCGGCTCTCCCGCGTGCAACCTATACTGCTTACGTTTGTTTAGCAGTAGCTGTATATATTATTGCCATGTGCATTCGATATATGGCGTTGTCGCGTTCTTTTATTGTTTCGTCATTGTTGTTTGGATGAGAATAGAGAAAAGCTATAATTTTTATTGAGAAAATATTGCAATACGCGCAGTAGATGAAGGACAAATCTGCAAATGTAAAATTCTTATTTGTCTATAAAAGTATGCAGACAAGCGTTTTGTTTACATGCGGTATATAAGTATATTGATGAACGCCCAAGACCATGCAGCTGAGTGTTTGACACATATGCGTATGGCAAATATTGTATATTATATTATGTGAAGAGTATTTTTCCTCATAGTGCAGTCTTTGCTCGCGGTCATATAATTGATATAGGCCAAGTGTGTTCGCTGTATATACTTACAAAAACATAGGCGAATCGAGAGCCGAGAGTGATTCCCTTGTGCTCGTCATTCTCTGATTCTCATATGTATATGGCACTTGTAATGTACATATCTCGGAATAATATATCGCATTTGAATAAATCGGGCGGTACATTTTTCGACAGTCAGCGAACCTCGAAATACATCTTCTTTCGGAATTTACTATAAAATAAACGAGAAAATAAAAAAAAAACACCTTACTTCATCATGTAAAATATACGATTCATTTTATTATTTTTTATTTTCTAAAGAATGCAATTATATTCATGTTTTTTATTTATTGAGATAATTATTGTTTATTATAATTGAATAAATACGTTGGGAAATTCGAATACGAATCCGGATACGCAAAAAGTAATATCATCTGGTTCAATTTTTAGCGACAAACCCACTGTTCAGAGTGTAAGAATAAAGTAATCTTTCACTCTGTTTTTTTTTAAATGAAAGTTTTAGAGAAGAGCTTTAATTTCAGCCTTGAATAGTTAAAAATTACCGGTTGATAAGTGAATTAAGTTATAAGGATTTTTAAAAAAGGGAAAAATTGTTGGATTTTAAAAAAAAATCGACATTATATTGTTACTTTTTTCTTTTTTCAAACATTGACAACTTTTTATCCAAGCATCCATTCTTTTTTAATTGAAGCTCTTTTCCTGTACTTTTTCTCTAGTGATATGCAATTTTAAGAACTATTTTGACAATGACTGAATTTTATGAAAAATTTGAAATACCTACATTTTTCGAGGAGCAAAAAAAAATTTCCGAAAAATCACTCTGAATTGTTTATTAAGTATCGGGTCAAAATTAGGAATTAAATACTTGGGCTAAAGATTGGACCTCGATTCATCGGCCGCACGGTAATAACTGTCGCTTACATGGTAACTACGGCGTAGGTAACATATATCAATGTCGGTAAGTTATCAGTTATTGTTTCTGTTATAATACACGCGCCTATATACCTACCACCTATATATACGCGGTGCTGTCTCATTGCTTAAGATAGGCAATAAATTTAACTATAATTTCTCTTAAACAATATATTATGATCTTACTAATGTGATGAATAGTAAGATGTTGTAAGGCAAGTCGTACATCGTTATAACTACAAGACGATGACGGGTCCATCAAGCCTATACCTATTATACATATATGTATTAAAAGTGATTTAAAAAATAGAACTTTATTTATTAATTGTATACATAATTAGTCTAATCATTTAAACAGCTAGAATTCAAAAGAGTAGGCATAAGAGAACTTTGGATTACTTATTCTAAAAAGTTTTTATTATATTTTTGGAAATATGTTTTTATCACTAAATCAACGCAATGACCTTTATCAAAATTCTATTGCGTATGCTACTATATATATTTTGTATTATTTACTGTTTAGGGGAGATGAGCCCATTATTGCTATTTTTATGTTTATAGCGACCAGCAATAAATAGTGACAGTTTCTCACGGTGATTCGAAGTACTTTTATGTTCTGATGTATAGTTAAACATACTTCAAGCCCAATATTTTAAATTTATCATAGCAAAAGTTACAAAGAAAATATTATACGCAGAATGTGTAAGCTAAAACATTTTGATTTCCCTTTTCCCCAGTATAAGGTTAAGGGGTCCGAAAGTTAATTCAAATCTAGATTTCGCGCCACAAAATAACAGACGACAAAAAATACTAATTTGCTTATAACAAATAATAAAAACAAAATTCCTCCGTAATGTAATTATCTATCGTTTTACAAACTTTGAAGTTTATATGTCAATATCTCGCAGAATAAAGTTTGAATAATGTCCCAAAATCATGTAATTCAAACT
>UCOJ01001888.1:0-19549 GCA_900474305.1 Cecidostiba fungosa
CATTTCACACTGTGTGTGTGTGTGTGTGTGTGTGTGTGTGTGTGTGTGTGTGTGTGTGTGTATCAGTGATGTAATGGGAGGCAGATGCGATGGCGCATTTTGTTTGCTTGACACTGCGCGCATCGAGCCGCGCCGTAAAGTTTATAACCGTTGAGATAGGCGGTGAAATATATATAATATCGATCGACTGAAAGGCAAATGGGGCGCTGGAGAATCTTCATTATGGGGACGTTCATTGTACTCGGAAGAGGAGAACTGGGCAGGCTTTAATCTTTCACGGCGTAATTGAGAGTGAGAATAAAATGGAAGAGTAGTATAGACTGCGGGCACGGTGTGTTTATTCGTTATTAGTATAGCTTAAGAATTTAGAGGCTGTTGTGACCGACGTTAATTATGCTCGGCGTTGAGATGTTATTCGCATTTCATTGATGATCATTGCGACTATATCTGTTTTGTTTATATAGCTTATTGTGTTCTACTGTACGCCTCGCCGCCGCCGTCGTACCGAAGCTCGACTCTTTCCACTCCCAATTTGTTTTCCAATTTCGCGAGGTGAAGAGAGCGTGCATCAGACAAACTTCATCGAAACGTCCTCCTCTCTATAACCAAATTAATAAACGTGGTACAGGCTGACCGAGGTATATAAGAGAACCGCAGGACAACGAATTCGGCAATCTTCCGGTGAAAAATCAACGCCATCCTGAGCTATATCCAATCACGGAGCAGTGGTCGCACTTTATCAGTGCACAGCAGCACGAAGCATTAAACGTCAAACGGCCATCAGCGAAATTTGCGGTCACGGACGCCTGCGAGATCGAGCTGTAGCGCACTTCGCCACGGACAGAGACAAAACCAGTGCACTCGATCGCGAGAGGGGTGAGACGTGTATCAGTAGTAGTGTAGTCTGGTCGGTGGTCGAGACCGATCGCAATACCTAATCGATCATGCATAATCGCGCGTACACAACGGCGGCGGTGCTGGTGGCAACAGCAGCTGTACACCGCGGTAAAGGATACGCAGCTAAGCTACGCCGGTGGTTGCTTTGCCGATGCGGAATCTCTGATGATGATGATGATGATGATGATGATAATGATCGAGATGGCAATGACCGGCGGTTATGTATAGCAAGTGACAAACCAGTAAAGAAGTTGTCGATTTCACGTTGATTTATATACATTCATTTGGCAATCAAAATAAAATCCTGCGGTCGCGTCGAAGCGTATATAATCACGCGGCGCGGAGCTTTTGATTAAAATTCGAAATTCAACGATTTGCGATTGTCAATTTTGAAAATTCCGACACAGATCTCTCTTAATTACGCCTAAGGCGCGTAATTATCCGGCGCCGTTCGTAATTACGAATAGCGCGCGCACGCAGCGCCCGCGGCTGCAGCGATTGCGCGAGTAATTATTGTTGGCGCTCTCTCTCTCTCTCTCTCTCTCTCTCTCTCTCTCTCTCTCTCTCTCGCATTTACATTTTGCGCGTGCTTGTGTCTCTTTCACCTCTCGATCGCACAACTGTAGCGTAGCGTTGAATTTATCACCAGAGCGCAATTCGTTATATTTGCCGGCGGTAAATATCGTGCGAAGAGGGAAAAAATGATTTTGTGCGCCCAGAGTTCACTCTATACCATTTGCGTATAAGCGCGGCATAATTTAGCTCGTATTTAACAAAAGAGAGTAAATGACAACAGTGCGAGAGTCATAAGGGCGAGGTGTGTATATATACACCCACGCGTTGTTGTACTCATCGGCCCTTTATTTTTATAGCGAGCTCGTTTGTTTACAGTCGAGTGAGCGAGAACAAGAGGGGAATCAAAAAGTCATAATATTTGCATTTTGTTTGTTGCGAGGATCTAATTTGTTACACTTATATGTGACGTTTTTGGCTTTAATTGCGCGCGGGCGCGATTGTTTGTCGAACGCGCGAGGGGGGACGCTTTATTTATTCGCGATTATCGCGATTATTTGGAGATTCATGGCGCGAAATATAATAATTCCTCTCGGCTTTATTCAACGCGTGAATAATTTTATATTTATTTTGCGAGGGGGTGCGCAATTAATGTCGATTTCGTGGATAAGAGATTTATTTTGAAAATAGCCGCAGCTAATTTACGTTCCATACCTACGCAGCAAGCACACAATCAATCATCGGTCCAACTAGCAGCTACCTGTTCATCAGCTATTCATCATAAACCGTGGTTCGGGGAGGTTTAATCTCTCATTCACAAATTACACCTCCAAATCAACACAACGATCCGGCGGCGCCACTACATCACCGGAGTCTCTACTAATCGCATCAAAATCAGTTAATGACGTCACACAGGCCACGGCGACATATTTTATCAGCCGCGGTGAAGATATATATATAGGTTTCGGCATCCGGCACAGCCACGCGCGCTTTCGCACGCTCTAATTAAATCAGTGATATCTGCTATGCGCGCAAGCGGGGGCGAGAAAGAGAGAGAGAGAGAGACTGGCGCAAAGCTAACTTTCGCAGCCGGATGTCGGCACGACGCCGGAAGTCGCATAGCTGAATTTCGCGTGGCCGCATTAGCGACGTCGGAGCTAAGCAGGTATATATAAGCGCGAGGGGCAAACTTTCGCGCAGAGCTTGTCTCTATATACTCCCTCTCCTCTCTTTATTATAGAGACAGTGTGCGCAGTTATTTGCTGGCTGGAGCTTCAAAGAAGCGCGCGAATTCGAACGTGTAAAAATGGCCTGACATAATAAATGAGACTCGAGGGAACTGTGTGTTATATAGTTCAACGGAACTGCAGTTGGATGTTATTTCTGGAAAGTCAATTGTATTACTATATGCGATCGATTATTCATGAGAGATTTCATATTAATCTGACCTAGATTTTTCTCATCCACGTCGACGAAAATAAAACAATTATATGAATGTTTTACATTTCTTTATCGACATTCTTGAGTGAAAAAATAATAATAATTCAGAAATTATTGGACTTGTTAGGAATTTGCATCTTATAATGCAAGAGTGCAAATAATTTCAAGAAAATGCCCTAACAGTATAGAAGTAACGTAATTACCGCCTGACCTATTTTTCTTACTTCTCAAGTCAGCGCAAACGCTTTGCCATTTCGCGACTCTCTCATTTGTTTTACGGTGACTGTAACATCGAAGTTCAGCATTTTTCCGCACTAACAACGCCAAAGGTCGCGATCCAAAGCGACGAGTAAAAGAACGAGACAATTCCGGCAGCTGCTGCGCACAAAAGTGCAGGACAGCTTAATGAGTGACAAGAAGGAAACTGAACGTTTTCTCGCATTAATTGCGTTCAGGGTCTTTCCTCGAGCTGTCAGCACTGTAATTTCTAAATTTCGCTGAAATTTCAAACTAGTGGTCGAGCTGGCGACGGAAAAAAGAGAGCGACCTTTTTTCCCAACATACGTGACATCGCGACGATCGTTAAGTAAGCTTTCGCCGATTTGCATTTTCCGTATAAAATAATGCTTTTAATTTAACTATAAGGTACGCAGTTCGAAATAACTACAAAAAAATTATGATGAGTTTTTATTCATCATCAAGCGCGCAACAGATTAAAAGCTTCCATAAACCGTAAATCCTCCCGCATAGATTTACAAACAAAAAAATATCAATCACAATTTTGCATCAAAATCCGCGTACCTTTTTTACGACGCAACTGCATGACATCGAATCCGTAATGAGCAGCGCGACGTTAATGTTCGAATTTCAATTCATCGTTCGACATTCCGATATACACAGTAGTAGAGCGTGCGATATTTCATATTCAATGAGGCAATTAACGTTTAGCCGTTGCGCGGAATCAGTGCATCGAAAGCCGGCCGGCATTGCAGCAGCAGCAGCTCGCGAAAGGGTGAGCACGCGCGCGTTTGCACAGAATATAGGGATTGCTGCGGCGGAGGGGTTTAAGCCTCGCAGAGCTCGGCCGACTATTTCCCGCTGAAATATTAATCGCGAGGCACAATGGGAGGAGGAACACCGAGGGCCGTCATATCACGTGATATCCATCGCGTGTCCGAGTCCAAGCCTGACGTATCGATTCTTATTGAGGAACTGCTTAGGTAAAGGGTGAGAGAGAGCTTCCAGACAATTCCACGAGGAATAGCATACGCCGCCTTTGACTTTTCGTCCGTATACAACGATTTGTCCGCCAGAAATTGACTGCCAAGTTATTGAGGAAGTGAATCGATGCCCATTTTGTCGCCGCGCTTCGATTTATGTGCTGGAGGTCGAAATATCCGTGAGTAGTTTTGTTTTTCATTATTTCATCGGATTCATTACTGCTAGTGCACTACTGCTCTATGACGAGTCAAACGTATATGAAGAAGAGAAATCGATGTGTAATTATTGTTGGCTGACGCAATGCAAACAAAACTATACACAGACATATATATGCTGAATCAACATTACTCACGTATCGCAGACTATACTCGTACATAATAGATGCTTACCTGTAACAGAAAAAGAAAGTTTCGCGTTAGCAAAATAAACATCGTTAAAAATATATATTCTTCAATAAGCTTTTCCTATATAGATTCTTTCGGATCCTTTTTAAAGCATCTTTGATGGTGAAAGATTATTTTTCACATATTCAGTCAGTCGTCCAATCAATAAAAAACAAAAAAACACACCATACGTATTAGAAAAGCAATTTTTTGTCTAGGTGTTCGAAGTTATAATGTACGACACTCCGAAACTGCGTCGCTATACGAGGAGAGAAGCCAAATTTAATTGTCGCGAAACAAGTTCGTTTCCAGATATTTACGTCTGCTCTGTATATCTCCGTTTGCCGCGATAGCACGACAGAGAAGCCGTATCCCAGGAGCGAATTGTTTTAATAAAGATGAAGAAAGAGAGGTAGGTGGCTCTGGCTCTCTATATATAAAGATATATACACGTATAAATCGAGAAGAAAGAGAAGGAGAAAAGGATGAGCGACTGAATCTGGTAATTGACTTGGAAACTCCGGTATACTCGGTTCGCTCTCTGCAGAAATATTTAAATTCCTTCATTACTCGCTCAAAGAATCGCTAATGCTAGATGAGAATCGCGCGCGGATATTATTATTCTACTATTTTATTCGAGCGCGCTCTCGATCCTCGCCTGTCTCCTCCCAACGAAGAAGTAGCAGCGCAGCCTTTCTTAATCCACGATTTTCATCCCTCCTTTTCCAAGCCACATCGTCGCCATCGCAATCCTCCACTAAGCTCTTCTTCTCTCTCTCTCCCTTCCTCGTCCGCTATCCTCTCCATCTGTCCCTCTTTCTAGCTCTGACTGCGGGCTGCTACTCGACACGCGGCGGCGGCGGCGGCGAGGTGCTTCTCGAGAAACCGGGTTATTGTAAGTACCTGCTTCACCATTCACCTTCGCGCCGACTGCGCGTACAAAAGCGAATTGTTTGCATTAATTGAATGTGCGCACGTCGCTACTGTGTTCCCATTTATATTCGCGTCTTTCTAACGCTTGTAATCGCGGGCTGCTGCTGTCTAGAATGCGTGTAAATCTGAAAAGACCAGCGATTTATGTCGGGATTAATAGTCTCTAAAATATTCCACGTTCGGTCTTGTAAATACTTATAGAATGATGAGGAAGCACGATTTCGCATGGGATATAATTTTGGAGAGCGACACCATTCGTTATAAGTGATGATCAAAAGGTACATACTATTCCGGCAACTTTATCTTGATGTGAGTTATGAATTATTTTAAACTTTAAAAATAGTTCCGCACACAGAGCTCTAATATAACTCTGAACCAGTTATTAAAAATAGTAGTCCGGATTCCGCAATTACTCTAAGAGACGTCGTAGTGAGGAGAAGTCTTGGCGTTTCTTATAATTGCTCGTTTAATTAGTTCACATTTATTTTCGTCTTCTCACACGCCGTCAACAACACCTACGCTGCTGTATTTATCAGGAGAGTTCAATTTACAGACGCACATCTATATACCTACGAATGTCATCGTGAGATAACAAAATTAAATACATCTCGTTAGCATAGGACTGTCAAATATTAATACAGAAGGCGCGCAAAACAAATATAAACACTCGACAATTAAATTGCCAAACAGCGGATAATCAAAGGCGAATTTTTATTAGATACAGCATGAGCTAATTATAATATTTGCAACTGACTTTATCCAACTGGATATGACTGTACGGCTTTCACAAAGCTCTCGAGTTTGCACAAAAGAGAAGCGCCGAACAAATAGCCGATAGAAAGCCAATAACCAATAAAATCCGACGGGGGCTAGCGCGCGACAAATGAGAGAATTAATTGCATAAATCGCCCACGTGTCGTCTTCCCTGTGGGCTGAGAGGGAAAACAATAACGCAAAGCGAAAGCGGAGGGACAAAAGGGGGGCGCAGCATCACCAGCATCGAAAAAAGGGGGACAAGTTCGCGCGGCTAGGTAATCCCTTTCCAGATTTCCGGCCTCAGCGCTCGGGCACACAAATTGCCGTTCGCGATGCGTTAATAATGCAATTTAATTTTAATAACGAGGCGCGCTCGCTATACAAGACGGCCTTGCTCGCTGCTGCTGCGGTAGCTAAAAAATATTGCACCGACAAGCGAAAATTCCAAACTTTTGCCGTGCCGGGTAAAAAAAAAGATTCAATCTCGCGATATTTTTTTTTTTCGTCGCGCAGTAACGGCTCTTCGATTTTTCGCTTAGCTTTGCACTTTCCGTTTATGTTATGCGCTCGCGTAAAATTAAATTCGGCTCCTCGTTTCTTGTCATTTTAATCAGTTTCTCTCTCGGATGCGAGAGCGAACCGAAAAATGCACATCAGCACAGCGTATATGTAACTTTTTCTTTCTTTTTTTCCACTGTGTGTTGCTGTGCGTGGTGCTTTCATCGAACGCTTTTTACGAATGTAGGAGAGATAATCAGGTCGCGCTGTCCCATCTCTCCGAATATTAGGGGTAGTGCGGTAAGCAGGAACGGCGAAGGGCGCGCAAGGAACATAAAAGGCTAGAGGGGTTAATTAAATCCAATTCTCGCAATTAGTGTAGCTAATTAAATGCTATGAATCTACGCCGAGTGGAGGAAACGCGCTCGAACTTAATTTCCGCGTTTAACTCGCCGCCGAAATGCGTTCGCGCGCGATTGTTTACGTGTGTACCGTATAACCGCAAACAATTTTTGCAAGTCTGATTTGATATTTCGCTCGCATTAATGCCGGAAAAAGAATTAAAAGAAAGGCAATCAAGTTTTATGTGATGTGATGGAGTAATGCGCGCTACGAGGGGATGAGCATTATTTTTGTGTTTCACTATGTCTTTCGACGTGGAATTTTAATTTAGGAGATTTATGGCGTTCTTTAGTCGGGTTGGAATTCCTACTTTAAAAGATTTAGTATATAACCCAATTAACTAAATACCCGTCTGGAGGAGTGTGTAATAAAATATTATCCAGAAAAATGTCTCGAGGCAAAAGAATTCTCCGATAATTCATAATAGAGAAACTCGCTGATCAAAGATAATAATCAACAGTATAACTTCTCCAACATCATCAGCCAGTTTTTATTGCTCCCGGCAAAAAGCGCTCTCCGAAGGTATAATCTCACCGAGAACAATACCGCAATATAAATGTTGATTTCCCAATGGGAATCCCGATTGACTTTCGCCGTTTATATGATCCGCTAAATCCACCTCCGCTCTCCAAAAAATGGAATCGTAAAAGAATGAAACTCACCCGTTATTCCAAACTGATTTACTATCCGCACACGCAATCTTCCTCCCTGGAATATAAGCTCGATCGCTCTCTCTCGCGAGCGTATCATACACACACGTGTATATCAGATAGCAAAAGCAGCTGCGCATCGATCTTTCTCTCTCTCGCTCTCTCTTTCTCAGGTCGCGATCGTCTGCAGACGCTCGTAAAGTGGCATTATGAGTTACGAGTAGCGAGAGTATTAAGCCTTATCGGCTGCTTCTGTAATTTTATCGCGCGCACTCGCTTGTGCGTACGGAATTATACACCTTGGATGATTGTGCGCAAGTAGGAATAGTTATATATATATATAGCACGAGTAGAGACGCTTAATGCTCCGACGATAGCGCCTTTTACGAGGGTAGTTGAATCGAGGAAGACAGAGGGATCAGTTGCGCGGAGGAGTCGTGTGGGTTTTTTTTTCGGCGGTTGCAGGCGCTTTTGTTCGTAGTTTGTATTTTCTTTCGGCTTATCGCACTTTTCTGAGAGTTATTGTATACTTCTTGAGTATTAATTACACAAGTTTTAATGTAAAAACTTGCCTCTGTTTACAATGGATGACGTCCTTCATATATAAAGTTTCTGCCGGCAGTTTTGATTTGCTCTGGCATTATGCGAGCTTGAAGAAAAAAAAACAAGAGTAATTAAGTGTGAATGACCAGTTACTCTCGAAATAAAGCAAGAATCGATACACAATCGTCCCTTTCGAAGAAACTCCAAATCAATTCGTTAAATCCTCAGAAGCATCGGATATATCCCGCTCCGGCTGAAATATATAAAATATCTATCCTCGAACCCTCGCTCCATCCCTCTTGTCCCTCTCTCTCTTCTCAAAAAGAAAGTGCAGCGGCGCGTACACACGAGGATTCTCCTCTGTAGACAAAACGGGGCAGATGGATAAGGGCCGAGAAAGAAAGAGAAAGAGAGAGAGAGCGAGAGAAGGAGAGCGCACTAGCGAGGCAGAATCAATTGCCTGCGACGGCGCAGACTGTAACTGATAGCTCTGTCTTCATTTCCTTCTAACACGACAGCGACGCTTTCGTCTTCCCTTATTGTGTCTCTTTTGGCTCTTTTCCACTGCGGTCTTCCTCTCCTCCTTTCCTCTCTCCTCTCTCTATCTTTTTCCATTTCTCTTCTTCTTCCTCAACAACTAGGGACGTCTTTCGACTGACTTGCCACCAGCCTTGCGTCATCGAATTTTCCCGATTTATTTCTCCGTTGTTTCTGTCTGCGTCCCCGATATGCTCCTCTCTGCTGTTGTGCTTGAGAGACGAAAGCGACAAAGCATGTAGATGAAAGGAACCTGAAGAAAATGGAACGGAAACCTTCGTAAACAGTGGCGCAATGTTTCCAATCTTTCCGTCTCTTCTCTCCTCGGCAGTCGAGCGGACGAATCGAAATGGTTTAGAAGAGAGAGAGAGAGCGAGAGCGAGGACCAATTTCAAAGGGCTCTCTCCGAACGGAATTTTAAACAAAACATCCGAGTCTAGGGAGCTAACGATTTTCGATTCCAAGCCGGGCAAAACTTTTGCAATAAATTCCACGAGGCTTGATCGCCATTATCCCTCTCTACACTACTATACAGCATCTAATATCCGCATCAAGTATCGATCGCAACGTAGCGACGATCCTACCCACGTAGTTTTTCGAGAGTCGATTAATTTCAAGCCGCGCGTGTTCATTTTTCCCCGCGAGCAAAACAAAACAAAAAAAAAAAAAAAAAAAAACAACACAGCGTCAGCTCGGTATGTAAATACGATTATTTACATAGAGAGTCGAGCGCGCGCGTGGGAGGTAGTTTTTTCCCGCAGTGGTGTTGCTGAAAAATCAGCGATTCACGTGGCAACGGCGCTTAGAGCAACTTAACGACAAAGCGCGCGCTCGCGCGCAGCAAGCCGGAATCAAATTTAAATTTTCCGGGGAACGAGAAGCCGATAACGACATTGCCAGTTGATTGGATGCAAAATCCGCGTCGCTTTGGGAGGATAGGGTGCCGACGCAAAAAAAAGGAGCGGGGGAGCGAGAGAAAGAGAAAGAACAAAGTAGGCCAAGCTATTCGATGACGAAGGTCGACGGCAGTGCTCGACTTGATTCAATGCCACAGGGATTCGAGAGAGAGAGAGAACGAGCGAAGAAAAAGAGCCGAGAGCGATGCGGAGACGGCTCGTTACTGGACCTTTGCGCTTAACGAGCTCGCTTCTGCAGCCTTTTCCCTCGCCGAGGGAACCCGCGTGCGCGCGCGCATCTGCGCACTAATGCGTATTGACACAAACACGTAGACGCCGGCAACACATATGCAAATTTCCTGCCAAGCCTAGGGTATATAGAGTTGTATGTGTGTGTGTGTGTGGAGACGGCAGCACGATGAATCGTGTAACGCCGGGGGAACAGGGGGGTATTTAATATGCAAATTGGGCGAAATGGAATCGCGCAACATGAAACGCGCCGCTCCACGGTATTATATGTACGTGTGTACGTGGATGTGCGTGGTTGCCGGTGTCGGTTGCTTTATGTCTGTGTGAGTATTAGCGGGCAAAAATGAATGATTGTTGTTGTTGTTGTAGCTGTCGCAGCTCTGCCGCTCAGCTACGACACTCCGGGGAGGGATTGAATTGTGCGGCTAGTATATCCGTGACAATGTATAGCCGACGGTATATATGTATATGTAGCTTGCGTATGAGGATATATATATACACATGTGGAATAGTATAAGATCAGTACGACGATTATCTTATGCGACGTGTACCGGATAATAAGTACGTTCAAGTTCAGAAGGGATTATAGTACAGCTGGCGGACGTCACAGCTCTCGCGGAAGGCCTTCACTGGTGCTACAAATAACTGTGGCGCTAAGTCGGATTGTCTGGATACGTCGCGGTAGACGCGAATTAATTTTGACTATAGTCGCTTCTGCAGTCAAGGTTTCGAATCGGTTTATATGATTAAACAAGCTTATTATAGCTTGCGATGCAAGTGTGTATTTATAAGCGGCGTTATTATTGGCGCTGGGACAGAAACAAAAATAATAATAACCCAGCAGCAATTCGTCACGTTCATCTACTAAATACAAAGGACCACACACGTGCCGAATTTCTACTGATAAATGAACTGCCGGCTGTCCGACGAAAATTGGACAAATGGACGAGTTCACGGTTTTTCACTGCGCGCGTGTACGTTTTGATTCCTTATTAAGTACAAACGGCCCGGAACACCCCCATCGGTGCGCG
Organism: Cecidostiba fungosa; assembly: GCA_900474305.1. Classification (NCBI taxonomy): domain Eukaryota; kingdom Metazoa; phylum Arthropoda; class Insecta; order Hymenoptera; family Pteromalidae; genus Cecidostiba; species Cecidostiba fungosa. The sequence continues at coordinate 10,950 of UCOJ01001888.1, forward strand.
CAATCACGAACCTACTACTGCGGAGAGAGAGAGAAAGGCTTTGTGATATTTTTCAGACACGCATATGCCGCGAGCCGAAACAACGAGTCCGGTCACGCACAGGAGTAACGAAGCGACTTGGCTGAAGGCAAATGGGAATATTTCATGACCGGGACGAGTGTGATTGTGTGCGCGCGCGCGGCCTTACGTGCAGAGAGAAATCGGAGCTTTGGGAGTGAACGTGACGAACCTAGTGCGCGGCTGCAGTTTAATTAATCATGTTTTGAGATTTCAAAGGGCACGTTTTTATCTAAGCGAAGGATATAATGAAAAACGGTGTTGTGTACACACAATGTTTTGATAGCCATATAGAGGAAAAAGGGACGTGCGCAGGAAAGCTAGTTTGCCGACGCTTTAATTATCTCAGTATAGCTTGCGCGAGGCGTATAAGAAACCGGAGTATAAACAGGAGCTGTTGGCTACTCGGCCAGCTCAGGGGATTACGTTTTACGCGAATCGGGCCCCGGATGCTTTGTCAAGCGTGCGTGCGTGCATGCGGAACGAGATCTTGGCAGCAGCAGCAGCACCAGCAACGGCTGATGCTGAAGGAGACGGAAGGGGGGTAATAGTATATCCCCCGGACTAGGCGGAGTCGTAAAATTCGCGGCTGAAACTAATTAAAAGCCCCGGCGGTGCGTTGATGATGAAAATTCAAGAGCAGGGAGCTGCAGAGAGATATGACTTTGAAGCATCTCGCGACTGGCTGCTGACGAATTTTGCACGACGAAGAGAGTTGTATATAGTACACATACACACAGAGGCGGCTGAGAGCTAGCCTTTATCATGGTAAAACACGTGAAATATAGCGTCATAATTAATGCCCAAGCAAATTGCGCCAACGAGAGCTGTGAGAAAATTAATCCGAAATTCAGCTTCATTTGCGTTAGAGCAGCAGAGAGAGAGAGAGAGATTATTCATCCGCGTGAATATGATACTCGAATCGAAAGAAAAGAAAAAAACAAACGACGAAGCGATGCTATCTTGTCTATATTATATCAATAGTTTGGGTTCTCTGCCGCCGGTAATAACAATCCAGCCGAAATTGCCTAACTATATTCAAAACAGATAAAATCAGGCGAGCCTCGAAACTACCGCGCCAATAACAACAAACTGACGTTAACGCGCGTTATCTCAGGAAGTTGAGGGGGGAGCGCTCGATTCCAGCCTGTCTGTGCTGTGTATGTATATATTCTCTCCTGCAGCCACACGCGTCCCGAGCACTTTAGCTTGAATGCAACAGCGCACCGATGAGGAATTGGATTTAACGCGCGGCGCTATATACTCGCACTGTTCTTGTTTTCCATCCAAGAGAGCAACAGCATCTCTCTCTCCGCTGACCTTCCTTCCTTCCTTCCTGCAGCGTAATCCGGGAATAATGAACATCAGCCAGCTGTCTCACGCAATTCTGATGGTAAATACCCGAGTTCCAATGTGGACCTTAAGCGGAATGGACTAAAAACAGGGAAATTAGGCGGTGAGAGAGATCCATTGAAGCGCCGCGAGCACGGGGGACGATACTACTTTGGACAAAGTGAAACTGAGATAGAGGAAAGCAAGTGATGCAAAACGTCCGAGAAGTTATCGAGTTGCTGCGCGTCCCGCTACAGAATAATGCCGTTTTGACAGGTTCCTCTCTAATTACGCCTCCTGTACGTGGCGGTACTAAGCTAACGAAATTCAATATGTTCTGTTGCTTCTGCGTGAACGTCGGGAGTACGAAACTTGACAAATCCTTTGAAAACTTGCTGATGAGCGTTACTACGAAGCCGAGAGTTTACCATTTTTCTCGCGGTCCATATTTTCGTGATGTGCTCATTTTTAGACAGATTATCTGCGTAATCCGAGATACTCTCGACTCTCGAGAATATGCTAATTAATGCGCTGCCTTTCATCATCTTCTCATCAAAATTCAAAAAGCTGAATATTTTCTTTCGCATACACAAGGTAACAATGTGCGTCAGAACTAGTATAACAAAACGATAAATTCAGCTCCAGAAACTGAAACCACGCGCTCCACATCACCTGTAGTAAAGGGGTCAACGCCACCATCGAAATCACACGCCCACTACGTTATCGACCCAGTCGCGGCGCTGCACACGTATACCACCTGCACATCTATACGTATAGTCGTCCGCCTAATATCGAAACACGACGCGCAACAGCCGAAACGTAATTTATATTACACTTAGGCTCGCGACGTCTGACGAAAAGGTTGCACGCTTCCTCTCGATAATGACTCTACGGCGGCGCTCGCTCTCACGCCGAGCAATGATGGATTACAGAAATTCTATAGCGACTGGTTACAAATGCGAGGATCACGAGGTAGCAGAGGGTGTCGGGACTGCCTTCCGATGAGTATTGGAAAAGTTGCGCGCTCTAAGCTCAGAATGATTGAGCAGCGCGTATTGCTGCCACGCTTGCTATACCTCGAAATGACAGACAGCCCGAGAGAGTAGAATCTTTTGCTGACTTCGAGAACGTTACCGTTGCTGATCATATTGTGCTTTCAAGAGAGAGAGAGAGAGAGAGAGAGCGAGAGAGCTCTCATCGATCTTTATTTACGGGGCGCATACATTAATTAGGGCTGTACTGCTGCGCGAGGCTGAATTTTAAAACGCATTTCATCGAATTTGCATACATTGAAATAAATTTCAATTTGCCAAACACTCTCGCCGGGGAGCTGGTGAAAGAATAAACGAGTCGAAATTTCGAAACAGGAAACTCTCATGGAGTTTGGAAAACATGGAGAGACAAGTAGAAAAATTCCGATATAGTCAGACTACGCGCAAACTTTGCTAAAGTTGGCCAACTCGGTATAGAATTTGCAGCTTTACAGCGTTATTCGAAGCGAACGCGGTTATTTTATCAGCAAGCGTGTATACAAGCGATATAAATATGCAAAGTCGCGAAACACAACAATCGAACTTTGTGATAATCCGCTGTTTTCACAAATGATTTTCGTTAGATCGTCATATGCGGCAGCTTGTATTTGTTTGCAAGCTTGCTCATCTCGTGTGTTTTCAGGAGACACGCCGTCGTTGCTGCCCGCTTCCGTGTCCTGACGTCGCGTCGGATTTTGCGCAGCGACGTCAACTCGGTTTTGTCGAAAGGAAAGGGATTTGCGCCAGAGGCGAAGGCGCGGCGCCGCTAGACGAAGTGAGAGAGACGGCTCGTGTTTGCTCTCATTAGCTGCACTGCTCTCGAGAGTCAACAGCCAGCTCTCTCCGTCCGCCGCCACCACCTACACGCTTCTCTCTTGCCTGCTGCTGTGCTGTCTATATGTGTGGACCGATAAATTCGACAAATTTCTTCTATCACGTTGCTTCCTTGTGCGCGTTAGCCAATTTCACGACATACTTTTTTTCGAGCATTCCTCTTTTCAATTTCCGCATGCAAAAGCAATTTCTGCCGAGCAAGCGTCTTCTTCTTTTGCAGTTCTATTAGAAAGCAGACGACACGGCAGCCAACAAAAGTATCAGTTTGCCGAGGTGCAATCACAGCTATAAACCGACGGCGACGGAAACAAACGTTTGCTCATTTCGCGTAACACACAGCGGCGGCTTAACAACTGAGATTCGCCGCTTGACATGGGCTATGCATTCGCCATATACACTTTTAATTCTGTTTTAATCTCCGAGTTATTGCCGTACTGGGGATCGCGTGCTTCGCTCCCTTCGCTATGTGCAGTGCATGTGTACGCGGCGCGCATATGACTCTCTGCCGTCGACAACGTGAATAATGGGGCAACTAGCGTACACCGGCAATAAACTCGTCTGTGGCGAGAGAGAGAGAGAGAGAGAGAGAAGCTGCTGTTGCTGTGTGCCTAGTCTGCTCTGCACGCCGAAACGCTTGTGCGCGCATCAACGACATGTACGTCATTATTTTGAAAATCATGATGCGAGCACTTTTGAAATTCAATATTCTTCCCAGTATTCCGAGCGACCCGACTGAGCTTTACTGGATCGTCGATTAATTTTAACTCACATTTTATGTACCCGTTTTCATATTTTTTCGTTGTTTTTTACATAAACGCATAATATCGTTAATTAATGCACGGTTGTTTACGATCGTGAGGCAATCGCAATTTACATTCGATAATTATCGTATTACATCACAAAGCTATATTTAAATGATATTTTAGTTATTATTCAAAATTTAAACCGTAAAGTAAAATTGGAAAATCGACAAATTTTCCTGCGGGGAAAAGAGAGCCAGTGCAGCTCACAGAGCCGTTGGTTCTTCCGTTCTTTTCCATTGGAATTGAAACGAGGGTTGGAGGTTGGGAGAGAGAGCAGATTGAAGGTAGGGGAAGCTTCGAGTCAGAATCGCTTTAAGAGTCAGACGAGGTCTGGTTTGGATGCAATAATACTCCCATGAGTGCATTCAATTTCCGACGGCATAACACCATCACCCGCTGAAGAGAGATCAGGCAAATCCTTCATTCCTCTCTCTCTCTCTCTCTCGCTATCCCCAACCCTTCGTTGCCGTATCTCTCTCTTTTCCTCCTCTCTCTCTCTTGCGCTCACTCGACAAACCCACTTCCACTCTCCCCAGCCTATTTCCATGATATGAGAAACCAATAACACTTTTAGTCCTGGTTAAGCATCGACTCGTTTAACAGTCGATTATAATGTAAAGTCCTCACGATGTTATTAAATTGTAATCAACCAACAAACTTATTAATTTACAAATTCAACGTATACTCCCAACCAAGTCCTAATAATCCGACCTCTATATCGTCAGCATCAGCACACTCGGTCGCGTCCACGTAAGCACCAGCACAAGATCGAAGTCGGCCGCTGCAGCAACACACCCGCGTCAATCATTCGTGCGGGCTCGTTAACGGAGAAGAGTCTCGGGGCCATTAGAGCAGACTCGTATATAGAGCGAGTTTCCTAGAAGCTCCTGTCCCTCTTTCACTCCGATGCCGCATGAACTTCCTCCGTCGTTCTCTATATATACTGTTTCAGTGATGAGCGCGTGCGTGCTCTCACACAGCCCCGGCGACTTCAATGTGTGTGTGTGTGTGGCTTGGCTCGCTGAAAAGATCTCGGGAGTTACATCTCCACTGCTGGCGCACATCCGGATGGGTATCGATGGCGGTAATTGCGACGGCTGCTGCAGTCAGAGATCCATCGTTACCGATCCTGTCTATACGTGTGCGTGTGTGTGTGTCTACTCGCTCGGCTGCTCGTTAGAGACACTGCTCTATACGCCTGTTGACGACAGGAACGCGCGTAGAAGCAATCCTGTCGGTGATATCATGCTGATGACGGCTGCATCACTGTTTCACATGACTTTATCTTCGATGATGTTATTTCTCAAAGCAGAAGAGCCATGAATATTGAAGGACACTGCCAGTAGAAATATTCGTGTTTGGTAAGACGGCAAAGCTAGAAAAATCGAATAAACCCCCATTGAAAATTCCAGCAATGGATTTCTCGGAGCTCTCGTGTACATACTCTCGGTGCCTCAATCTCCTCTCTCTTTCGTATTCCGCTGTATGCGGGCTCTCGCGCGACATTGCTTCACGTGGCCATTAATGAATATTTATTGTCCCCTAACTCAAACTTAACGAGCCTTCTCGCCTGTATATATATATACACACACACATACATACTCGCGGGCAGAGTTCATCCCTTCGTTCTCACCGCTTCACTCGACGTCGCACTGCTGCGTTCGACTTTCCGCATATACACGCTGCACACAGACACCTGTGCGGAAAAGGGGAGCTATGTGTACCGCTGGAATTGCCCGAGCCGAGCGCGCGCGCACTCGTAAATTATTAAACAGATTTAATTACCTGGCTGCCACGGTAGTAGCTCGCGCTGCGTTCTTTTTTTTTTTTTTTTGCTCCGCTCGAGCTGCGCGAAACGTTTTCCCGGATTAAGTCTTCGCTGCAGCGAGGACTTAATCCTCTTCTCTTTCTTCTCTCTCCCTCCCGTGCGTAATCCTTTTCGCGCGCGCTCCATTTAACGAATTCTTTAGTTCGGCGATTCTCTCTCTCTCTCTCTCTCTCTCTCTCTTTTGCTAGCGCAAAGTTATTCTCCGGAGATACGAAGCTTTGAGCTTTTTTTTCGGCGCGAAGTTGGGTTGTTTGGAGGAACGAGCGCGCTCGGCTTGATTTTACTCCCTCCAGTAGCGCAACACTCATAACGGCTAAAGACTTTGCATGCGAGCTGTCGTCGTCCTCCTCACTCGAACGTGACACGGTTCCTTTTTTTTCCTCCCATCTACCGCTGCTGCTGCTACGTCGACGGATAAAACTAAATGAAACGTAAGCACTTTACTCGACGAGCTTCTTTTCATTTTGCTTTCTTTTTTTTGTCGCCGCCGCCGCCGCGGATGTAGAGGTTCGTCTCGGGTTACGCGCGGAAGATTGTTTTTCTTGAAAAGTTCGCGCAGCTTTTTCGCTTTTCTCTCCCTCCAGCGCCATTATTTCCGTTTCGCGCCGCGAAAATAAATACCGAATTCATTTCGTCCCGAGATTAACCGAGTAATCTCGATATAGCGCATAGTACACAATGTATCTGCATTTTAGTTCGGGTTAAAAAATTCCGTTTCCAGCCCGTGAAAAATAACGTCGACGTACATAAATTTTCTACGATGCTCTGCTGCTCTCCTTTTTTCTCGCGCACACTCCAGATAATAATATACATGTATGCATGCGCATATGGTATCTGCGCGACGTGCGCGCGAATTTCGAGCCTGTAGCAGCAGCAGCAGCAAGGGCATAATTTTATTTTCCAAACCATATTACGCGACTCAGCAGGAATTGTAAATTAAAATGTCCCGGTGCGCCATCTACATAAGTCGACAAATTACAGACGCGAACGCGTACACGTAAGAAGAGTATATAGGTGTGATATGCATACCTATACATAAAAAGTGTATAAGCACGCTACTCTAATTTTCGTTCAACTACATCGGATGGGATTTTAAAAATATAGTTGTAGTCTCGAGGAAAAAGCGCATTAATGAGGGAGGAGCGAGAAAAAAATTCACTCCGAGAGAAAAAGTCGAGCTGCAGCGACCGCGCCTAACTTATCGTGAAATCGCAGAGTCATGGGGGGTGAGGCAAGCTTTCACGTGAAGGCTGAACGGGCGTGTACGAATGCGCTCGAGGCTGCTGGCTTCTTGTTTTCGTACCTTATCGAGGGTGTAACGGATCGTTTAGAACGCTCCTGCCATATGCAGCGGCTGCTGGAAAGTACCTACGTATTGCGTGATGAAGTCGGAGAAGAAAAAATTTAGCCCAGACTTTGAAGAAACTTTTTTAAAACGTATATAAACTTACGAGTCACAGCAAATTGCTGAGTAACACGCACTAATATGATTTATATTGCGATTATTTAACATTTTTCCGAATTCAGTAATACAGACGGAAGCTTGAACGATCAGTCTCTGCACAGCTGCACGTATACGTCAAACGCGCAAGGCTGCGAATTCGAGAGCTTTAGGCGATTTCCCGCTCGCGCCGAGAAGTCACTCTCGCAAAACCATCTTGGAGTTTTCTACCTCGTCAGCACGCTCGAGACTCGCGTGTAAGCCGAGAGGAACGTATTCAAATCTTATTTTCTCCCTCTGAGAAATCGAGCGCGACTCATTCATGCCGTTCTATTTTATCGAGCACCACACAGCCTCTCTCTCTCTCTGTCGCACACCCCTTTACCTCTCCGCGTTCGAATCCCTTTACCCCCCGTGTGCTCGATATCGCGATTCCGGCAGCTACGAAGCGAGATCGGAAGTTCTCGAGAGCTGGATTCGTCGTGCGCCGAGTTCGACTCTTTGGCGGTAGTCTTAGATGTGCCAATTGAATCGTTCGTTGCGCGAGAGCTTCACCGCAGACGGAGGAAAGAAGTGCTTCTCGTCGTCGTCTTCTTGCGGGAAACGAGAGAGATAGAACGAGATGAGATAGCGTGTGGTACAGAAAATCGAAAGAGAGAGTATATTCGGATGCTCATTTTTCTCGGCTCTGTGGCGATACTTTACAGATTGGAAGAATTTTCTTAAGAACGTCGTCTGACTATACGCATCTGATTCTACTTGCTACTGAAATTGAGACGAGCTATATATAGGCTTTTTTTAAGAGTATCGTGTGAAAGCGACAAAGTGAAAGTGTCGACATAAAGCAAACAAGCGAGTAAACGAAAGAATAACAAGCCGTAAGATACACCGAGGAATCGAAGAAAAAATATATAGGTATACAACGGGCGTAACGCCGAGTATAGTGAAACTAGTGACTGGCGGCTGACGTTACGTTTCAATATTTCAAAATCCCTCTCCGTCGTTGCAGCGCACATTTTCTACTTCAGCCGCCTCGAGCTCTCCTCCTTCGCCGCGAAGGAAACTCCGCTCACTGCCTACGTACACCTACACCAACCCACGCAACACACATACACGCATATATTATATACACACACAGACAGACAAGCTCAGGACGCGTAATGCAGGTGACAATTGGAGCGTGCCGATGCCATCTTTTCTCTGCCTCACTCTCCTCCGAGATTCTCCCATAATGGAATGGAAAGAGCGGGCGACTCGGTGATGCTGCTGTAGCT
>UCOJ01001889.1:0-18982 GCA_900474305.1 Cecidostiba fungosa
GCACTACTCTTCGTAGAAAATCTGAACCACACTAGTCTTCGTAGGGGATCTGAATCACACTAGTCTTCGTAGGGACCGACGATATACATCAGATAAAACGCCTACTACACTTTTTTTGAAAATGAAGTTGACGTCAGGCTTTATACCTATTTAAACATTCCTTTGTCACGTAGAAATGTCAACATTTTTGGAGAAAAACCGCAATTAATAAGTTGAATTTTCAACGAGAAGTAATGCATTTTACGAGTAAATTTTTCAGAGCGGAAAAATGAAAAAAATTCCAGAAAATCGCGCATAGACGTATATTCAAGGTAATCGCCCATGCAATTCATAATGAGCAGTTCAAACTACACAAGAGAAGCTTTGGCGACTGACTGGACCTCAAACGACCAGGAGAAAGGACCTCTCTATTAGCTTGAATAGATTATGTATAGATGTAAAGATCTTTAAAGTACTATCGAGTAGCCAATTACGTATATAACGATAAGAAAGCTACCAAATTATAATAATCACATTTTGACTACCAGTCTTACCGATAAGCGAATAATCGCCGTTATATATCAGTGTTTGTGATACCTCGTTAATGTCATCTTCTCGAAACGCTCACACCGCACTATAAATCATCTCAGTTTATTGTACACATCACATCGAAAATATTCTACAACGTCAAAACACAGTATACACAAATTTACTGGTTTATATAACGAATAAATCAAACCTACAATAATCAGCAAAAATCCACGAAAAGAGAGGAAAAAAAATCAGCGGTCAAAGTGCAACACAGTATACGTATAGCATTGGCGAGGGTCGCGCGTGTGACCTTTGAAGCTCGCAACTGCGGCAGTGCCAGCTAGCTCGCCGCCGCCGCCGCCGGCCGGGCATATAGTCATATATACAGCAGCAGTAGCAGCACAGAGTATTGAATCAACAATTGCAGCGCGCGCAAAGTGCATTTGCCGCTCGACTATAAAGAGCGCGTAACGAGCTCTGCGATGCGTTTTCCCTGCAGCAATCGGTATACTCTCGCCAGACATCGTACTTACACTTACACATCAGTGCGCATCAGTACGTGTATATACTTATCGACTGTCCTCCCAATTGTCAGCGGAAGAGGCTCGTTATGTGCTCTCCTGCGGGCTATGCTTGATGGCTCTCTCGAGGAGGATCTGTATGCGGCTGCCGCCGAGCGATCATCGCTGATTTACTCGCTGATGCTCTCTTTCTCTCTCTCTCACTCACTGACGAGCTTCACGGCCAATGAGATTGATGTCGTTCAGCTGCTCAAGTGGATATGTACCTTGAAATTTGCTTGTATAGTTATATGCGCGCGCAATCACTCGGATGGCTTTCTCTCACGGAGATCGAGAGAGTATGTATATATAGGAGAGGGGAATTTCTTTTGGTCGTTTTGGCTGTGCGATGTCTCTGTTGATTCGAACAGATTACTGTGTCTTATAAGAATCCATGAGATGCAACGTAGAATAACCTTGTCGTGAAATTGACAGCAAAAGGAAATAGTATACAAAATACCGGAAAAATCAAGTAGAATAAAAGCAATCGTTGGATTATTAATATATCTACAAAAAAAAAAGAGAATAATAAAGCTCGCAAACGAGCTTCGGGGTCGGGCTTGCGGAGCGCGCACGGGCTACTTTTTCTATTCACAGAGGTTCACAATAAGTCTATTTTCATCCAAAATCGCCCATTCACCGGGTGTGCAGCCCGGGAAATCGATGTCGCGCCTCGTTACAAAAAAAAGTAAAAAAAAAGGAAAGGCCTGCACTAGCACTATACTGCGACTCTTTTTTTTATCACAGAGGAGAAAGAGAGAACCGTATTTCGCTGTTGCCCTCGACTCTTTCATTCGCCGCATTAAAATGCCTCCGATTCGGTGCTATACAAAGAATGAAATCGCAGCTATAGTCAAAATATATAAATATAAATGTATACATACAAGCAGAAGTATATAATATACGTGGCGATCGCTGTATATTTACTTTGTCCAGCACGAGAGACTCTGTCGACATTTAACGAAGGAATAATTGATTCGCATTTTTTATAATAATAACGGCGAGGATCTATACTACTTAAAGCTCTGAAACATTAATGCGTCTCGTAAAAAATGAAAGCACTCGCACAGTAGTCGTGTGTATATCAATTTAATGACCGCAAAGTGTCAACCTCTTTATATACGTACGCCGTATATTGCCAATCGATTTCCGACGACTAATTATCTTCGTTAGAGAGTATACGTACTTATAACGTACAAAAATTTTCTATCATACCGGCTCTTTTAGCGCACAATTTTGTATACACAAAGCGGCATCAGTGTCGGCGAGGTGACCTCCGCTCTAGCTTATATACACGCAGAGATAGAGCCCCAACGTATATATATGTATTAGGAGAGAGAAGACGTGTGTAAGAACGTTCGCGCGCACACGTACCTTATATATATCTATAACAACGTCCCTCTCTTTCTCTCGCAAGAGCGCGCGCGCGCGCGATACCACCACCACCACCACCAGTAGCCGACCGCCCCGAGCAAGAGCGAGACGGAGCGAAGTGCGCGCCGAGAGGCGGGAGAACAACTCGCAACCACCTCGCAGCCACGGGCGCGATCAGTCGACCCCGTGCATCGCGGCACGCTGGCCGCCGCGCCGTTATACATCTCTATATATATACATACTCTGTGTGTGTGTGCCTCGCTGTGCTGTCTATCGCTTCTGAATTTTTCACAAGAAAAAAAAAGCAAGCAGGAGCTTTATAAGTATTCTTCGCAAATCGAGTGCGCGTTTAATTATAATTCAAAGCAGCAACAGCAGATGCGCGCGCGTACGTTAGCGCGCCGAAGCGCGCTACTACTGTCCCTCAGACTTTGCTGAACTTGAACCACATCCGCGCGCGCAGAATAATAAAAAGTGAGAGTGACGTTGACGCTACTGCTGCAAAGAGAGAGAGAGAGAGTGTATATAAAGCATACAAAGCTCGAGGCGCATCGTTCGAACGCGAGAGCGCAACTTGTTGCCGCCACCGCCTTCGCCGGTGTGTAAACGATAGAAAGAGAGAAATGCAGTGTCCCGGAAAGTTAATGCTCGCACTGTTGGTCCTGCTTATCGCAGGACCGGCGGCCCGGGCCAGCGACGACGAGGACGACCTGTTCGGTGCGACGCACAGCCACAGTGGGAACCATCGAGCGAGACAGATCAACGGGATGAGCAGCGAGTACGTAGAGGATCCTCTTATCGTCGAAACGACGAGTGGTCTCATGCGAGGACTCTCCCGTACTATCCTCGATCGCGAGGTTCACATCTACTACGGTGTACCGTTCGCCAAACCGCCCGTCGGACCGCTACGCTTCCGCAAACCCGAACCTCTCGAACCATGGCACGGTGTCCTCAACGCCACGGTTCTACCCAACAGCTGCGTGCAGGAACGCTACGAGTACTTCCCCGGCTTCGAGGGCGAGGAGATGTGGAACCCGAATACCAACACCAGCGAGGACTGCCTCTACATGAATCTATGGGTCCCTAAGAAACTACGACTCAGGCACAAGGGCGGCGGCGACTCGACCGAGCGATCGCTCAACGGCATGCCGATACTCGTTTGGATCTACGGTGGTGGTTACATGACCGGTACCGCTACTCTCGACGTCTACGACGCTGACATGATGGCCGCGAGAAGCGACGCAATTATCGCCTCGATGCAGTACAGGGTCGGAGCTTTTGGTTTCCTCTACCTCAGCGACTATCTCGGCAAAGCGACGGATGAGGCACCGGGTAACATGGGTCTCTGGGACCAAGCGATGGCTCTCAAGTGGCTCAAGGACAACGCCAAGGTATTCGGTGGTGATCCCGATCTCATAACGATCTTTGGCGAGTCCGCCGGTGGCGGATCGGTATCTCTTCATCTCATGTCACCGGTTACTCGGGGACTCGTGAGACGTGGTATTCTTCAAAGTGGCACACTCAACGCTCCCTGGAGCTACATGAGCTCGGAGAGGGCGAACGAAGTCGCGCGTATCCTTGTGAACGACTGCAAATGCAACGCGAGTATGCTCGAGGATAGTCCTACGGAGGTGATGGCTTGTATGAGACAAGTCGACGCGAAGACCATATCGGTGCAGCAGTGGAACAGCTATGGAGGTATTCTTGGATTTCCATCTGCACCGACGATCGACGGTGTATTTCTGCCAAAGGATCCGCTTGATTTGCTGAGGGAGGAGGACTTTCAGAAGACCGAGATCATCATCGGTAACAACGAGAATGAGGGTAGGTCCAAGTCTTTACACGTTCTTCTTGTGTGCGTGTGTGTGTGTGCGGCTGTGTGGATGTGACGAAAGTGCAGATTCAAGCTCGGAGCTTGCGCAGTCGCGAATGGAATTCCATAAAGTTTTTGATAAAACCGTTTTCGATCTAGTTGTCGAAACAGTGTATACTTTCTAGTCCAAACAAGGCAATGTTATTATTCAGAAGATTGCGCAACGAGCGCGCGTGTATGATATTTATATTGAGACGCAGCGTCTATACTTGCCCGTTTTATTGAAAAGAACTTCCGAGTGAATAACAATATTTGTAATAATAAGCGTCTCTATACGCACAATAGAACGACGATTTGTCGATCACTCGCGCACAGTATATGTACAGCTCGCGATTATTATAAAACACTCGGTTATATCTCTCTCGAAACAAAGCGCAACGACAAACAACCAAACAAAGTACCTTTTCAAATCCCATACAGAAATACCTACAGCGCGCAAGAAAGTCCGGGAGTAATTTCTTCAAAGTGGATTTCAGACAATTACAAAAGGATTTTCTTCGCGTAAGCTACTATACACAGCTGTATAGCCGCGCCCACATACATAAGTAGCGCGAAGGCGTCGGTCGGAAAGTTGCGACGCTTGCGCGTAGTACACACGTACTGTGTATAGGTATACATATATACATCCCTCCGTCGTCGTCGTCGTCGTCGTCGTTGCGCGATTATCCTATGTAAATTGCGCCGCGGATATAATGGCTCGGTGCGCGAGATGGAAGTTTGGAGCTCTCGTAGTGTGACGTAATATATGTATATATGATAATGCTACAGCCGCATAATGATGTATATGCCTCTAGCTACGCGTCAGACACACGTCTCAGTATGGCGAAGGGCAGTTAATTTACTTGCTGACAATTTGGATGATACAAGTTTTGCTTCATCGATTCTTCTTTTTTTCGAATAAAAAAAAAGAAGTGTGTGCAGCGGGACCAGCTGCATCCAAACAATCGGAAAATTCTTCAGCTCTCTCTTTATCTCGCCGAGCTTTATTTCAGCGTCGGTCGTATCTTTTCCGATTCGGTTGGTGGCTGCGAACGCGTACGCGCTCTTGGCATTGAATTTACATACAACGCGCGGAAACTCAGCTCACGGACTGCTCCCCAGAGGGATTTTTCGACTGTAAGCGCAGAGCTTCTCTTTTGGCCCTGTCCGACTTCTTTACGAGGCTGCCACACCATGATTGGAATAAACGCGTTCGACGAGCTTTTACTTTTGGGACATGGGTCGTCGTTGTGTAAGCCTTGGGAAAGTGAAAGATAGATAGAGGGATTGATTGATTGATTGATTGGATGTAGTATGTGTGGGATTTTTTTTCTTAGTATTATGTATGAGCGACAGTTTTGCGAGACTCGCATGCATAATATATGTGTGTGCGCTAGATATGGTTTTCAGCGCGGTGTGAGCTTGCAGCGATCCGAATGAATTTAATATATGTCTTGCTGGAAATAGTATTTCGGTATATAGTGTATTATAACTCGTAAGAAGGATTACAGTGGGAAATCGATTATTCCACCAATGTATAAATGATGAATTGATATTTCAGTGCACATGTGTTCGACAGTTGACATTGTACTTCGATGTCGTAATTTTTCACAGTCGATGCATTGAAATAGATTGTAAAAATAGGGCTCGTTAACAGCCAGAAAAGAAAATTGCAATTCCGTATATACAGCCACTATCGCCAGCATGCAACAATGCAAACAACAGCTCACTATCAGCCAGTATATAGTGTTCCATACCCGCGCTTTCGCGCGCAGAGGACAAAAAAAGCTCGTTTTTGCCTGCGTCGGCCTCTCGAGGACTGCGTTGTTGACCCGTACTTTTGTCTTTCAAGAATCTCCTCCTCCCCTTTCACCGCCACAACGACCGCCACCGGGAATTCAGTTAAAAGTAGTAAGTAATTGGATGATTAGTCGACGAGGGGGACTTTCGAAACTCTACTTCATTCTCGTTCGCGCGCGCGCGCGCGCTTCTTTCGCCGTCTCGCGCGACTAAAGTGCCCATCGAACACATAATGGAGGCAAAGAGTGTCTGCGGTATACAAAGTTTTGTGAAATTCTTTGTCGCGTTGGGAAAATTAATAAAATAAGGTTTCGGTGCGAGCTCTCTATTTTCGTATCGTCTCTAGGTGAGTCGGGCTCGGGATGTGTAATGTGGGTAATTAATTGGGGTCGTATGTATATATTATTATAATGAAACTGTTTGTTGGATACGCGATGAATAAGTTGTGAGGTCGCGCGAGTAAATCTCTAATTGATTTGCTGGGGTAACCTACTTTTTTCTACAAGCTCATTTTTAGCGGTATATATAACTAGCGCATAATTGATGTGGCTTATACGTATTGGGCTGATTATAAAAAAGTGATGACCGAATCCATATTGCCATTTGATTGATTTGATTTAAAACTTAAAAAGATTACCTTTAAAAAACAGTGCTAAACTCAAAAGTGAATAAACAAAACTATAAAGTAAACAATAAATTTAGTTAAAATAATGTGATTAGAAACTATACACAGTACAACCATTATCAAATAGCACTGACTTTGAACAAAACTTTTTAAACAAAATAATCGCGATGATCTACTAGCTATCCAATATTATAAAAAAAAACGAGTTCAATATCTCCAAGGAACCAATTTTAATCATACCGCAGCTCAGCGCAATCGAAACGAGTTCACATAATACAGCAAACCCCATTCGCTCTCGCCACAAAATTCTTTTTACGCGAAATCTTAAAAAAAAAAACGCCTCTCACCGATATACGCATCATCGATCCTCCCTCTGCAGTAAAGTTTCTCGTCTCCCTTATATACATAAACGAGCGCGCTCGCGCGGTATCAACTATTCCAGCCCGAAACGTTCAATAAACAACGCGCCGTCGTATTCTTATACTATTATTGCGCTCACGTTGCGCCCATACAAGATTACGCGAGCCCGTAAACACACGCGGCTCTGCACACCGAGCAATCGAACACCGACACTTGCGATTTCATATCCGCGCGGCGGTGGCAGCCTAACAAACTCGAGTTACCCAATGGGTTTTCACGCTACACTATATACGCCGGTATTAAATTACAATATAACGGCGTCGTCCGGCCAGTGTGTGCGACCGATGCTCTCGTATATAATAGTATATCGCGCGGCACACACAAGCGAGTGCGACACGTTAATGAACAGCTTCGCTCGTAAATTTAATTTCGTCGCCAGTATAGCGTATATACACGTGGGGAGAGCGAAGTGCAGCGAGCTTTTAAGAGTGTGTGTGTGTATATGGCAGTACGGTTTGGGTGTAATTATTAAGGGCCGACGACCGGTTAACCGGCAATTTTTTTTTTCGAAAATTTTATATATGACGCTGGGTTTTATCGAACGACTTTATGCGTACTTCAACCACTTTTTCTGAACAGGTTGAATGAAAAAGAGCACTTGTGTATCTGAACGAATTGTTATAGAAAAAAAAGAAACCGATTATGTATATACGAGCAAATTTGACATTCGATTAATCGTCTAATCGCAAGCTCAAAGCCCCTACTCCTCTCGGGTAAACTGAAAATCGCGATTGATAGCTTTATCCGGAGCCGGTATACATGAGTGGATGGGTTCGGTTGCGAAACGATAAAAAGCAAATCAGAAGGCTCATTGACGATGCATCCTCGAGCGCTTTTACGAGATAGCGCGGATTGTGTATAAGAAGAAAAAAAATATCAAATTTTTTTTCTCCCCATCGCTCGCTCGCTTGCACCGCTGCGGATTTACGAGTTTGTTTTATACGCGCTCGAGCTTTCGACGCGACGCCAAGGAAAATTGCCCTTCACAAGAGCCGAGTTTTCGCACCACGCATTCAATAATGAAGTTTATTTTTTGCCGCCGTCAAGAATTAAATTTTTACACCCGGCGTGAAATATGCTGTTTATAGATAACGCCATAACTATAGTAGCTTATACAGCTAATTTTTCTCTTCATGTATGAGATCGTCGGTCATATAACGAAGTACAGTTCTTTACCACTCTTACAATTAAAGAATTCTTCTGTTTGAAGTAGTATAACATTGTTTTCATGAATATAAACCGTTTTTTTAAACCCTTAAAATGTAATTAAAAGCACGAAACGTTAAATACATCCTCTCAAGCGTAGTGTTTCTCGGAAAAAGTGCCAAATCTGAAACGGTATATACCAGTTATCGTTAGAAACGACGGGAAAAGCCGGTTTCAAGAGAAAAAGGCGCGCGATATAAATAAACCGCGCGCTCTCTAAGTCGGTCCGGCGCATCGCCGGCCAACCGGGAAATTAGCGGAACGCTGCTGGCAGAGTAAACAGTGAGCGCGCTCGTACACATCGTATACTACGTTTTTCGAGTTTGCTTTAACCCGCGCGCGTACAGGACCTCAGCGCGTGAACTCTGGCGGCGCTCGATCGATTCGCCCTCTCTCCAAACTATATACGCGCTTGTGGGAAAAAGAAAGAGAGAAATGGCTGGAAAAGAGGCGAAAATATGAAAATAAAAAGTATACCTATACGCGGCGACGCTTAACTCGGTTAAGCTGCGGCGTTTTGTATGAAAAATTTACACCCAAGCGCTTGGGGGAAAAAAAATGTCGCGTTCCGGACATTTTAAATTATATGCCACTCGTCGAGCTGGGCAAGGGAAATTATTACGTTCTAGGAAGTTAGCGCGGAGGGAGGAGGACTTTTTGCTCTACTGCAGCAGCAGCGTATGTGCGTTTGTTTGGCTTTTACTTTGCTTCACTTTGTTTTTGGCTTAATTAGGTGGTCGATCGCTCGCGTCAAAGGGAGTTATTGAATTGGGTGGTGGGAACTATACTTTTTAGTCGTGTGCAGCTCTGGTGTAATTTAGCTCAATAATAGACTGCAGCTGTAAGTATAGCGAGACATTCGGTCTGTAACGATTCATTATAGTCTATTTTTAAAATCGTTTCTAACAATTAATCAAGTATCGTATAGAGGTTGAGTAAATGATTTTTCTATTTTAGAATAGCTGCAGTCGATGTGTCTATATTATGTCAGTAGCTATGCACCTACTGACTTCTTTTTTATGCAAAGGCTCTTGATTAAAACACCGGATAACAAGAGAAATTCCAGTAGAATCGTCGTTTGCCTCGAGCTTTCGAAATAGAAAATACAAAAACGCGAAAGATTAATGATCTCGTCACACTATCTCTTTCTCTCCACTAGCTTACAAAAATAAAGAAACAGTTTGCCTCTGAGATGAACTCCACGAGATACAGAGAAAAAAGAAGAAGATACAAACAAACAAGTGATAACACGCCAAAGAAGCGTCGACAGAATAACACCCCGTGGCCAGCATATCTACAACGAGTTATATACTTACGCTCAAATATCGACGAGGGTCGGTTAGTGTCTCCCGTATACGGTATAGACATTCACACGACGACGACGACGACAACCTGTACATGTATACACTCAGACACGCACACACTATAAAGACAGTCTCTTGCATCTTTAATCGCTTGCGCGGAAGTCGAGGTGAAGGAAAGGAGGAAGCGCTTGCCGCCGCTGTGATAGCGGCATATATACTTATATATACACAGCACACGCGTCTTATCGATTCGTTCTCGCATTCCGCGACGCCCAGGAAAAAGGCTACAGAGAGACTTGTAGCAGGTATATATATGTGAGCGACTCTCGACACGTCGGCTTTAATGCATTAGTCAGAGATGGTATTAAGAATTCACGACTATAGCTACTGCTTTGTGATGGCAGTTGTGCTGTGGAAGAGTGAAAGCGTGTGTATATAGAATATTTCTTTTTTGCTCTTTTTAACGCGCGATTATTACATATAATCCTAAAGAGTTTGACACAAGTTGGACGAAGCTACGTGTGTACTTTGTAGAACATCGGAGAAGATAGGGGTCGACTTTTCAAGTTTCCCTTTTGTCTTGAATCTAGAGCGTTAAATCAAACTTTTCCCGCATGTCGTACGAAATTATTTTGTAAGCGAGTTGATCCTTTTAATTGCTTCCGCGCGTATAGCGTAGTTTATTGCCGCTTCTTCTGAATCTTATATATATCAACATTCGCGAAGGTCTTTGGGGAGTTGTTCAAATAATTCTTGTTTGACGACGAGGCGATGCGCACTTTGCTGCAAATATTTCCTCAGCAAAGAAGAAAACGTATTCACGTCGTCGGTATATATAATGTTTACGCATACATCACGCGCGCGCAGTGCGAATATTGTTTGCTATTTCGAACCACGATTCTTTATCTATACACAAAATACTAGGACACATTAGAATATCATCATAACTATGTATAATATGTCTCTCTCAGCATTGATGACGATGTAGGCCAGTAGTACGGCTTTCAAAGGATAGGTGTAGATATATATATTTGACGAAATGCGCACAATTGACGTATTCCGTCAATACCGTGACAGAAACAATATGTCCACTGGCCATCAAGCTTCGAATTTCTAATTGAATTCACATATATTAATGCATACACATACACACACAGAGGCTGATGTATGAATTTCTCATTAGCGCGAGCCCTAAAATAGCTCCGCAATATTATACTTGCAAGTATACTATTCAGCGTTGCTTCCAAACATATCTATAATACAGAGAACCCCGCGAGCGACAATTTCAACTAATCAACTGCCTTTATTTTTAACGTGTATCATATATGTATATATAGACACACAGGATTCGAATTGAGCTTTCAATTAGAACGCGGACTCGCAATTATAAAAGACGCGGACGCGCGTTTAGGGGTTAATTCAGGGATATATATCCATATCAACGGCGTCATTGTCGGGCCGAGGCCACACGGGTGCAGCCAGTCCGCGCTCTGTCTCTTTCAGCGTTTCTCTCCATATCTTTGCCTCCTGTCACTCGGCCGCTCTTTTTGACCCGATTTTCCGTGCTACTGCTGCTGCTGCTGTTGCCGGTATATAACCGTCTTTCTTACCCCTCTCTTTTCGCTTTGTGCAGTCGACTTTTGCGTTGCTCGTTTTTTTATATATTATATGCGCTGATGGGAATTTCTCTTTTACGTCTTTGTGTACAGCACTCTGGAGCTGTGCTGTGTCCTTCGATTTTGCCGAGCTTTCGATTTTGCGCTCTGCGAATTTCACTCTTTCAACGGTTGGCTCTCTCTCACTCGCTCTCGGTGATGTTATTTAAGTTATGGTTATACATTTGCAGCTTTGATAATTTTGTGTTTTGCACTCTTAAGCATTAATCTCACATTAATATTACATGTTATTATCGTCGTAAATTAATCAGTGCAGTCAACTATAATTGTAAATATTTGGAGACGTGCATGTATATGGAGAACGACTTTCACTGATTTACATTCTATAAATAAATTATTAACTCATGCAAATTCTGTCGCGCACGATCAAGTTCATTCTGCGCGAGATGTAAATATGCGCATAATGTTCTGTACTTTAGCGGTAATGTGACATTAATTTCGTGTTGATTATAACTAAGTGCAGTACTGTTGGAATATTTGTACATGACCGATGCGCACACGGTTCATCCATGAAAATCTCCCGGTCAATATAGTAATTAATGCGGTTAATTACTCAAAGTTTAGTTCTCTATTCAAATAAAAATAAGCTATCTAAAATAGGTTCTGAAATACATCAACACTACTATTTTTCGACGAATTTAATCTCATTCCGATAAACTCGGAACCAAATAAGAAAAGCGCAAGACGACTAGTACGTATCAGCTCGAACGTAACAACCTCTCGGTATCAGCTGTTGCCAGATAGCAGAGTATCTCGCAGCGGGATATCAGTGTATAGCGGCCCTCTGATGGATTCAGCTGATTGAGCTCGGCGGGACGTTGCCTATAAGCTTGTGCCGCGTCACGACGTTAAACCGCGACCTATGACAGACACGCACTATACAGCCGCCTGCGTATAATAACGCGCGTACGACGGGCAACGCTCGCGAAATTCAAATTACGCGGCTATACGCTCTGCAAGCTCGTCTGGCGCGAAAATTAGATCGCGGCGGCGTCGGCTGGACACCGCACGCGGTCAATGATTGAGAATTAGATTGCCGGCGCGTATTTCGCACGCTTTTCGTTCGATCTTCCTCCTGCTGCTGCTGCTGCTGTTGTTTTACTGCCTCCGGAAAATTGGATGGCGATTGCGCCTGTGCTTTATTTGCTTGAATAGTTATATGCGTGGTAGGGTTAAAGCTGATGTCTTTGTCGTTTGTATACCGAGGAAACTGTGCATGGAGTAAAAATTAGCGTGGAATATCAGTGATTGAAAATATTCGCAAAAATTGACGTTTATTTTTACCGGTAAATTTTCGGTATAATGTAATTTTTATACGTATCATACAATGTAATTTGAACCAATAAATGATTAAAAATGAGATTTCTTTATTCTTGAAAGCTTTTATTATTGAAAAATAATTTTAATTGGATTTATTAGACAATAGGTATTGTATTTGTTAAATTTTTCGATATAGGTACATTATACAATTACTATATTTGAATTATTAATATAATAATATCGAACAATGAAGCATAGTATGATGTGGTGTCTTTGTTCCATGAAATTTCCGATAATTTTTACAACATGCTGGATATTGTAGATTCGCGAATAAATGGGTCATGGTTATAGGATTGAGGCTAACATCAGTTGAAAAAAAAAATGTCGCGCTGGGAAGTCGAAGAAAATAACTCTCGAAGCGCGGTATGTATTTCGGTATCGATTAGATAAGTGCTGGGAAACAGGAATGACACTGTGTATTTAGAAGTAATTGAAGTACCGGCACAGGTGTTTATCAGTATTATTTATTACGGGCTGAAGCACAATAATGGCTTGTTTTTCTCCACCTGTCGGCTGCCGTTTACGTTTTCAATAAGGTCAAGCTACACTTTTTTTTATATTTCTCACAACTTACGGCAAACATTTTATGGCCAACGATTTGGTGAGAAAAAGAACACGTAAATATTACCACAGAAAATTGTTTAATGCATAAGTAGAAAAGCCGATATTTGTCAAATAAAATGTAGCTCACTCTACAGCTTGCTTTACCGCGTCATTCATTCGAATTAAACAAGACGTCGAGCTCGTTATAACAATTATGTGTGCGATGCGTCGGGACTTCTTAATTTTTAAGACGCTTAAACTCGTGAAAACGAATGACACGGACGAACGAAATGAAATAGCGCCGCAACCGAATTTCGTGCGCTGCGCAGCTCTTTGTACTATACGTGAATAGATATGCAAAAGAACGAGTCGTGTGAATGGCTTTATGGCCTTCGTGTCGCGAGACATAAAAGAGAGCCCCGCCATACGTTGATGTACGGAAGCGTTTAGCTCAAGCCTAGTAATTTCTTTTTCTTCCTTTTTTTTAGTTTGGAAGCCTTACGAAATTGCCGGACTAATTACGTTTTCATTAGAGCTTAGTGGCCTTTGTTCAAGTGTTTTTCGGCGTTTATAGCAGGAAGTGCGGGGTAAAGGGTTGAATTTAATGACTTTAGAACGATGCTTTAATTTATTGCATCAAGAAATAGGTATATAACGCTCCTATAATACGAATAAATCTGCATTTTTAAAAAAATTTTTGGTGAACTGTACTATTTTTCTATCAATCAGCTCCAGACTCCGGAAATACTTTTCGCTATAACAAACCCATCAGCGAGCCCGCGTTAATGTTTACACAACACTTTCACGCAACAAATAATTCAATTACTCGACGAATGCGAAACCTGTTGCATCTGATCATTGGATAAATAATAGAGCGTTTATATACAGCTCACTTTATATACTCCTAAGGTTATATACCCTCATTAATCCCTCCGTAAAAACTGTCCCTACATATATTCTGAAAAATTTATTCATCTCCGAATCGTAAAATTTACAAAGCGATTTGAATTCCACGTTTGGTCATGCATCGCCCCAGATATATAAAAAAGCGAAGCTTATACCACCTTTGACGCTTAGCCGAACTATATATATACCGCGCGTATCCCTCTTAAGTAGGTGCAAGCGTTTTACGAGCTTTATGAAAAGGCCTGAGCCGCTCGCGCATCACGCCCAAGTGATTCCGGCGAAGATGGTGTCTCGTAAAACCTCGGACATGCGGGAGTACTGCATTCGGAGCACGTCAAGGATCTCTTTGCTCTACTCCCCTCCCCTTCTCGAGCTCTTACCTCCGCTTAATCTGTCGACCTGTGATGCTGCTCTTCTTCCGGGTTCTGTCTTTTTTTTATCACCGTTCACAGCGTCGTTTTATTGATTTTTTTTACGTTTTAACGTTGCGTCGTTTCATTTCTTCTTTTACCGTATGTGAAAAATTCAGAGGGAACTTTTCGGTAACTTGAAATTTATAACGAAGAAAAGAAATTCACAGTCGAGTAGATTATTCAGAAAAAGAGCCGGAAATTCGAGGGGAGCTTAAAATTCGAAAATTCTTCTCTAAAATATTTCAGCGTTTTCGCGAATTGAGCATGTCTACATTATGCGCGGCCTTATTCCAAAGTTTCCAGGACTCAAGGAACGCAAGCTCTTTGCGTGCTCAGAATTTCACGGTGCGAGTCCGAAGAAATTAAAACATATCTCTTAGAAAATGTTTTTTTAAAAAAGGACCTATACATATTATATAAGATTTTGCGTAGAAAATTCGATACCATAAAAGGGTTTTAAAGTTTCGATATACACATCATGGCTAAAGCTGTTATTGCGTGCATGAACATTTCGCGTTTCCGATATACCCAGTCGTTAATAAACCGTTGCAGGTTATCATTGCTTTTCATTACAAACTTCGTAATAGTCCATATATTCGCAGGGTATTACATCGCCGTGCTTTGTTCTTCGATATAACATCGCACACACGAGTGCAATAGGAAATCGAGTTATATTTTCGAATTTCTTCCATCAAATCAACATTGATGCTTGTTTATTCTTCTATACACATCTACAAGTCATATATAGACACTGACGCTCGAGAAGAGGGTAGAGCCTTGTTCTCGGTAAGCTAATTAAAATCGTCCACGACAGGAATGTGAATTTACGTGCTATAGCAGTCCCCGGTCTCGTATAATAGTCGCTAACTGTATAGCCTGTGTAGGAAACAGGTGTATCTAGCGGCAGCGGCCCTTAATACCGAGGCCCTCTCCCCATATATATATGTCGTGGCTGTGTGAGAGAGAGAGAAGCACGTACGGGCCAGAGGACGCAAATTCGCCCCTTTGGCGCAGCTGCGCTCACGTATTCTAGCTCTTGAAGGAAGCGAGCGTGTTCAGTGCATGCGCGCTTCTCGTGCGAGTATTGTTACGCCGTCGCTGCTGTATATACTGCTGCAGTCAGGTCACGCTCTTCGGGGGGGTCCGTTTTAATACCGGCCTGTCTGTCGCCGTAGAGGTGAAATTTCAATTTTTTCCAATTGCTTTTGCTTTTTTTTCTTCGTATATTTTCGTCTATTGACCTCTTGAAAGTTATTCAACGGATGCGTGTGAAGAAGTATGTATAACAAGTAGTACGAGGTCAAGCTTGTGTCAGACATACGATATACTGCAAAATAACGTCTCTATTACACTACCAGGCGTTCAACAGATACGAGTCTCGAGCGAGTACTCGAGAGAGCTACTCTCGTATACGAATCAGTCATAAACATTCGATGAGTATACAGCACACCTGATGCACCTCTACGCGCTTCGTGGGAGCAATATAAGCAGCAATAGCATAATGACATCTCTCTCGCGCTTCCGCGCAATGTTTCGAGCTTTCTCTTCACTCCAGTAGCTCCAGTATATGTATACGTATATAAAGAGAGACATTCTCGTGCTCTTCTCACTATAGCTTTTTCCTCTCGAAGCCAGCGGCTCGGAAAAGTCGCGCCAGGGTGCTTTCGAACGGCGGCAGAGTGTACAACGACGACGGTGGCAGTATAGGATTTCTTCTTCCCTCTATTTTCTTCGCTACGATTCCGCCTATCTCTCCAATAATGCTAAAAAGATCCGAGTATATACGAGACCAGAGGCGGAAGACTATACTCCTGTTTGTGCGTGCCTGTATACGTATATATAGAGGATGCTTGGAGGCTTATATATAAGCTATATATAGGTGTGTACGTGTGCATGATGTATGGCGCGCGAGTGCGCCGCGTAAATGCATGCCAGCGGGAGGCAGCTGTCGCGAGCCGGAAAATAGAGGAGCGCCAAGAAGAATGACGGGACACGAGTAAGAGAGAGAGAGAGAGAAGCTAAAGGAAATGCTTTTATTAGTCGAGGACTTTCCGGGTATACACAATGCCTACTCGTTCCGCTCACGCTTTTGTCTTCTCTTTCTCTCTCTCTGTGTCTGATGTCTCTTTGCAGAAGGGAGCTTCATTTTCGCTGTGACGCGCCGGCGCTCTCGAGGAGTTTCGTTTGGATACATCGAACTTTCCGTAATTCCGCGATGCTCAGCCGGGCGTAAGACTGACTTTGCCTGCGAGAGTTGCGTTATTAGTCGAGAGTTTACATGTTTCATGAGAGAGTATGATGTTCGGATTTTTCTTCGCGTTGCAACTCTTGAATCGACAATGAGTTTCACGATGATGTTTTCTAGCTATATAGTAGTTATATACACATCCGTATTTTACACTCTCGACGAGACACACCTTGGAATTACTCGTTTCAAAAAGCAAGCGAGCATTTTAGAGTTACAGCAGTCGCAAAGCGTTAATAGTCGCACAATAGTTTCCGAGCGGCGCTTAACGCAAAAGTACGATTGCAAAGTTTCAATTAAAAGCTCTCTCTCTCCACGGCTATACTGCTGTAGTTTACATCGAGCAACTTTTCACCGTTTTGTCCGTCCAGTCCAGAGTTTCGCGTGCATGTACACAGTTATATACACGTGTGCGCGCTCGTGACTTCCGGTGTGTCTTTGTGCGCAAGCACATAATTAATTGGCGCGGACGTCGTGGAATCCCGAAAACGCGGGGGTCCTTTTATGCGCGCTCGCTCGCAATGGATTAATTTATATTTTTTTTCGCTCTTTTTTTCTAAGCGACACGAAGCTCTCGCGGCGCCTTTGTGAGAGCGGTTTACAAGCTCTGAATGAGAAGTTATTATGTTGCGGTTGTTTTAGCTTTGACCACTCGAGCATCGAGGCTCAATTTGCGCTTTTGTTGCTAAACGGTTATATTGTGTATAGTTCGTTTGTTGGGCTGGACTGATGTAGCTTTTATAACCGTGAAAATTAAGAGCAATTTTTGTTTACCCACAAACGATCCCGTGTTTCGCAATAGCCAGGGCGAATTCGATTAATGTACACGTTGTAGTCTAGCTGAGAATCAGAGTTGACTCGCACGCGGAATTTCAATTCGATGCTTTCGAGTCTCGTGCGAACACGAGTGTCGCTTCTAGATTGTATGTTTGATTCGCACGTATACAGCCAATATAAACTTGCGTTTCTTATCTGGAACAATAAAATAATCTCGCGCATTTGGATATTTATCACTAAACTATAGACTACACGTCGCAGTGAATAAGTTTGGGCACTGCATTAAATATCAGAGACGAAAATTGAGGAAGAAAAAAAGAAAGATAACCAAAGGACAAACTTGAAATCGAAGCGCGCAAACTTGACGCGTCCAATGTGATTTTCTCCGCGATGGCAAACTCGCGCGGAGAGCTACAAGATTCCTGTAACTCGCGAAGTTAAATCGACTTTGGCGCATCCGCTCCAAGTGCACGACACTTCACGAATCGGTAACGAAGCTTGCACGTGCACCTGGCGTTCGCCAAGTCGCTGGTAATTATTATCCCTGTGCTTTCGACTATCAGGACTCCAAATAGCGCTATAGCAGCTAACCAGATGATTAGTCGCGAGATCTATGTGTGTATATCCGTTATTGGAGGCTTTTAGATTCAAGAACTAATTTTCCTATAATTTTGAAGTAAAATTTACTAATAAACCTGTAAATTGCAGTAAATCGCGTTGAAATCCTACTCTAAAAAAGGCATCTATTATTTATTTATAATCAGCTAATATATAGGAGTTACATAATTCATAATAGTGTGGCTTCCATATTATAGCCATCGTTATTGTTCGCACATTTATCTTTCGAGTTATTAGCATAATGCTCGATAGGAAGTTTACAATAAAAAAGAAAAATCCAATTTTCCATTTTCTGATTACCACTCGTCTCTCCTCGTTATCCCAATCCTTCATTTCAGCAGCTCCTCAACTCCGCGCGTAGAGCGAATAAAGTCAGATCTGTATATATAGCCATAGCAATCCCCGTAGCTTATGTGCAGGAAATACGACCTAGTATTCAGCGAAACGGCCGACAAATTAAAAATGCAAGTGGTCTTGCGCAGTCGGGATTTCCGCATCCGCGATCCCCATCCTCGACTAAACGTATTCACGGTCTTGGTTAATGATGATTCGGATTGCGGTAACGGTATAAACACGGCCGCCATAGCTCTTGCGTGCGCGCGCGTGAATATCGCGTTTGTTTTGATTAGCTGTTTTACGCTCGACTTTTACGAGATAGGAGTAGCTCTTTAAAATCTCTCTCAGTCGATAATGCACATATTCCTTTCTATGCTTGGGCCGACCGTTCAAAGGGAATATTTATTACGCGGTCGAAAGATATTTGGGGAGCGGCGTATCTCGTTTTTTTTTCTGTTTCTCTGATGTTGGTTGGCTATGGGGAGAGCTTTTAAGCC
>UCOJ01001890.1:0-19050 GCA_900474305.1 Cecidostiba fungosa
GCATAGTTTATTTTACAATTGAATTGTGCAAACGTTGTCCAATAACGAAAAAACGGTCGGGGATGAAATGCTTTATTTCTCTAAGAGTGCAAAACAACATCGGTAAGGCACGAAAGAAAACTCGACTTTTCATATTAATTCAAAAGCTAATTTATCCATTAACTATACTTTTTGTCTCATTCGCCAGTCAATTCCAACCCAGCCACTTGGAAATGGCCATTAAATTTCTTCCTTTCGAACGCAAGCCCGAACATGCGAACAAAACCTAAGTTAGACACGTTCACAAGAAGATTCGAATGGAGCAACCGCACAGAAAAGCGAAGGAAATTAAACGCGGCTGGTACCTACTCTCGCGCACGAGTCACAGGTGTATTTATCCCGCAAGCTCGGCCAGAATACATTTACTCCTCTGGAGGCACTCCTGTACACGTGCAGCGCTTGTATATGTGTGGAAGAAGGTGGCAGGTTATATGCTCTTTACGTGTGTTTGGCCGTGTTTGCCCGTTTGTTCCGGAGACGTCTCTCTCTCTCTCACACACACACACTCGGCACACGACGTTGGAGACAAAGCTTGCCTTCTCTGCTGTGCGAGGAAGCTTTGATCGCTACTGCCACAGTGGCAGCGTGCGCGCACCAGCATAATAACGCCGGAGACGTAGACGTAGACGGGAGAGAAATCACCACGATGGTACGACGCTCGCTTAGACATGTTTTGTCTGCTTAGATGTTTAGCTTATTTTTTTCTGCGAGGAGCTTGTTTGTGTTTTTGAGAGGACTGTTTGCGGAGAATTTAATATTCCGTTTGGCGTTTGTAAAGATGAGAATTAAATTCAAAAGTAAAAGATTTAATATAATATTCTCATCCTTTTAGTTTAGTCGAGTAAATATCATATGATAACTTCTAGGTTAGCTAACAAAATTGTTGCTGCGACATTGTCTCATTATTAGAACTATTACACTATATAGTAGAAGTAAAGTGATTTTAACCAGTGTTCCAAAAGCTTTTCATATAAGATTCCTAAATACCGCTTTTAGCGAAACTTTCCACATGGAAACTAAGTCCAAAGTGCGTAAAAGTTGAAAACTAGCTACGGGCTAGAGCCAACAACATTTAAGTCCACTTGCGATCATGTGAAATTAGTTTTAGGCTCTCTAAAGCAATAATTCCCAGCTATGCCAGTCACAGTGATTGCTCTTTATTCGAAAATCATTGCTTCGTTAAATCCCACCTTCAAGTGTCGTTTGCATGCAGAATTTCTGCTAACCGGTGTACAATACAGATAAAACAAAACTGGTGTGTTTAAATAAATACCAATGTCTGGTAGATGCTATCAAAACATGCTAAATTCGTCCCAAATAAAGAAGTGTCTAATTTAAGCTGCGCGCGATAAAACAACAAGAGCCTAGGGCAAATGCCTTCAATTTCGCTGCCTCTCGCTAATTACGCCGTAACAATACAAAGCTGGTTGCGCCGCCGTAGGTTCACCCTTTGGCGAGTGTACCGTCGTTTTCCTTCTAGTCTCGTCGTTGCCGCTGCTGCTTAAGCGAAACGGAATTTGGAGAAGCTTGTAATTTAATGTTTGCATAGAATTAGAAAGTCATGATATCGCTTGAAGGTGTATCTACTCGAATTTTCTTCTGCTGAATAATGTGGAGGAATCGTGTGTGTTTTAACAAACTTTTCACATTAATGCGAGCAAGTTGTGTGCGATGCAGTCAAGTACTGTTCGTTATGGGTTTGTTACAAATTTTCGAGGCATCGCTACACGAACTGGAATTCCCTAGTTTGATTATGAACTGTTTAATTAATGACCAGCTCAAAGTCCCTCTTACCTACATTGTTCTAACAAGGAAAGTCCGAACTATCAGGAAACCCCGTTTTGATTAGATTGCAAGCGATACTCCATACCATCGATCGGTAATCATGTTCGTTAGTTTCTTAAGGAACTTATATTCTGATCAATTTATTGTAGACATTGCGTATCCTAATTTTGTATTTAATAATTTTTAACCACTCGTAATTCTTGTAATTATTGATATTTCAAAAACATTTTTAAAGCTCTTCATTTTTGTTATACGTATACGTTTTATTAACAGCCTGATA
Organism: Cecidostiba fungosa; assembly: GCA_900474305.1. Classification (NCBI taxonomy): domain Eukaryota; kingdom Metazoa; phylum Arthropoda; class Insecta; order Hymenoptera; family Pteromalidae; genus Cecidostiba; species Cecidostiba fungosa. The sequence continues at coordinate 2,105 of UCOJ01001890.1, forward strand.
TCGGTTGTTACAGTTTCAAGGAAAAAGATACTGAAAGTGCTAACTCTTAAACAATTTTTTTTAAATATAATTTTTTTGTATTTATACATCTTATTTGTAAAAAAAAAATAATTTTCTATTTATGCCCCCACGAAACTGATAATCAATAAACACAGCCACAAAACAAAAAAAAAAGTATTGTATAGGTAAACGTTATATTTTACGTAAACTAAATCGATTAGGTTCGGGTCTACCTTTTGCAGTTTAGGATAAAGTTTTATAAAAACCGCAAAACTAAAAAAAAGAAATTTTAAAAATGCATAATTCTGAAGAGAACAAAAAATTTGTAATCATTGTAAATGGCTTAAACCAGTTTTAATAAAAATGAACAGATTTTGTCTTGTAAAAAAACTAACAATTTTTTAACCAAAAATCAGTATTTTCTTCTCTTAAAAAATAAAGCAGCCCTGCTTTTTTACCTTTTTAATAAGGCGTTACAAAAAATTAAAAACTCCAGGAATAAAACAAATCGCCTTTCTCAAGAGAGTCTTGTCTCCAGAGAAACCCTACAAAGACGAAGAAGAATCAGCTGTAGCAGCCAAGAAACAGAAGAAGCGGCGCACGACACCGCTTTGGGCGATAAATTTTGTTTCCTTCGGCGAAATTACCGCCATCAATTACAAAAGCGTGGCCCGAACAGATAATGTCCTCGAATCCTCGCGGCTCCACCAACTTTCGTCGTAGATCAGGACGAGCTTTCCTCGGCCTTGAATTCATTGTACCCGCGGAAGCTCTTAATTCTGATATAAGGAGGGCAAGCCTCTCGATTTCCACGCTCGAGTTCTCCTGCGTTATTTCTTTGAGCGCAAACGAAAAAGTTTTTAATTTTCCATCGGAAATGGCAGTTGTATCAGGATCTCGACGAGCGCCAAAGGAAAGAGTTATAAGAAATTCTCATAAGCTAATTAAATTCATCTTTAGTTATTTTGAATATTTGAATTGCTTCATCCTTTAAAATAAATAATATTACTGTACCTACTTACAAGAGTAAATATCATAAAGAATAAGTTAAGCTTTTCATTTTTTATGTATCATCAATTGTTTTTAAAAAAATTTGATATTTGAACCATACAATTCCCTTATAGGCGCAAATGTTTTTTATAAACATTCGCAAAGTGTACCTTTAAACGTAACGTTTATATACAGCCCATAGAAAGTTGAAAAAATTGTCATAATAACAAGAGAGAAGATTTAAAACTGCAGCCTTATAAAGAAACAAGATTTAAAAAAGATTCAGTTTAAAAACTACTTTATATATTTTAAAGCTTTAAAGTCTCCTTAAAATTACGTCACAATACTTTTCAATTTAAGAGTATTTCAGTTTAAAAATGTTGTAAAATTTTTCGTGGCCTAATCCAGTTCTTCTCACAAAAATATAGAACATACACCAAAGCCCAATAAGGCAAAGTAACTTGAAAAAAAAATCCAGAGCCTCTCAACGGACAATAAAGAAAAGAAGCCCATGCATCATCGCGCAAATTCAGCAGAACTTTTTAGTCAAAAGCGCATTTCAGCGCGTCGCCTGGCATTATTCACGCCCATCAACATAATTTTCCCGCAATTGCGTCGAGTGCGGCCCACTCCTAAATTCTCCTCGCATTAATAAACAAAGGACGAAATTCCAACGTGCGCGCAACTGTATAGCACCCGCGTAATGTCATAAAATAACGCTTCGCGCTGCAAATTTTCATCTGCCCTACTCGAAAGCGAGAAAAAGGGTGGAGTAAGAGAGAGGAAGAACAAAGAGGAATAAAGGAAACATCAGTACTATAGCAGCGTCATTTTCTAGCTCTTCCATCTGTACAAACGTAGCACCGGCTTTTTCTCTCGCTGACTACCACCCTTCTCCCCTCTCTCGCTCTCTTCCTCTGTTCATCTCCCCCTTTTCAGGACGTCATAGCCGCGAGGCGGATTGCGATTATGCGTGCGCTCTAGCTGAAATTTTCTTTGTACAAGCGAGCGAGCTTTGTCTTGCCCTCCTCCCGTGATGAACTTGACGGTCTCAAAGTCTATCTCGCGAGGCTTTTACACGTGCGCGCGAATGCGGCCTTTGAACCGCCGTCACAATAAATATTTTTCACCTCTTTAGCAAGCGCGAGCTTGATAAAGTATGCGTGACGATATCGCGAGTTTTTTCGTTTGTGTGCGAGCGAAGTGTTGTAAAAGAGAAAGAGAGGATGGCCTTTGTTAAGGACTCGTATACGAATGTGGATCTTCTTTAGAGGCGCGTCTGGTTTTTGAGAGCTTTGTAAGAGAAGCAGGAGCGCGCGCTTTCCGTGAACATCGTTTCTATGCTTAATTGTGCAATAATCAGCGCCTGTGTGGATGAGGGATGTTTTTGAGTTAATTGAGAATTGTTTCTTTTGATTTTATTAAAAAACTGTTATAGTTATATTTATTCATATAAAGGTATATTTTTAAAAGATGTTTCACGAATTTGCTTCCGTTTACCTGTTCTCATATTTCATTTTTTTTTCGTTTGATGTTTGAACATTGTACCAGCACGATAATGGGTTTATTAAATTTTATATTTTTTTATATATTTATACTTCTAAGTTTACTTAATGTTATGTTTTTAATAAAACTGAAATCTATGTGAGATAGTTTATTAGAAGATACTAAATAATGAATTCAATTTATAAAAAAGAATCAAATTTGTATCGACCATCATAGCAGTTAAGACGATACCAGCCCTAATCAATATCCTTTAATTAGTAGCCCAAACACCTCATTAATTACATGGAATCCCAATTATCCAAAATACCCATCGCACTCATCCCCCAGTCTCTTTAATCGCCTTTCCCCAACTCTGCACGCTTACCCTCGATATCTCTTTACCCGTACCATATTCTCTCTCTCTCTCTCTCTCTCTCTCTCTCTCTCTCTCTCTCTCTCTCTCTCTCTCTCTCTCTCTGGGGTTTCGATTTGGCTACCCTCTCGCGAGTTTCGATTACCTTGATTCGAAAGGGGGAGCCACTCGCGAGTTCCAAGTGTGGCGGCGGTCGCGCCGCACACGGAATTGCACTCGGTCGCGGCAAGTTCGCCATAAGTGCAACCGCGAACACGAGTGAGCGACTCTCGAGAGGGAACTCGAGATTTCCGCTGGATGTGCATCGACTGACCTAGCCGCAGGGCTAAAGTGGCCACCGTAGTTCCGAGTGACGCTGCGCGGCTTCCGCTACGATTGTATCCAGAAGTGCTGCTGTTTTAGTGGAGTAACCCTCTAGGGTGATTGGAGGTATTTTTTTTTAATGAGGCTGGTATGGGATTTGAACGATTTGGGGTTACGGTCATATAAGTCGAAGTCCGGCGATTTGACGTAAGCGGATTTTAAAAAGAGAAGTCGTCGTATACTATAGCAAATTAACCTGGGGAAATTGTTTTTTTCGTTATCAGAGGTCGACCTTTTGATGGTAAAATATTCAAACCATTCGTTATCAATCAATTGTAACAAAAAGTATAAAAATACAACTAAAAGTAAAGCTAAACCTTAAACAAAAAGTTAAGTTATATACCGTTTCAATATACCATTCACATAAGAAATACTTGGATAAACACATTTACACAGATATTTTCGATTCAAAAACTTAAATGTAAAATTAGGTTGTCATCTAAAAAAAGTGAAAGTTCATCTTAACTGTCTATACTTTCCCGTAAATCAAAGACTAATATTATTTAGACAATTTGATGAAGTCTGTAAAATCCAAATCAATATTTTTCAATTGTTTAAATAGATATAGTAAAATACAATGATAATATAAACTCATTTTCATCTACACTAATTTGCAATTCAGCTCCGACGAAACTTGCTTCGTTAATCTCCTCGACCTGCAATAATACGAAACAATTAGCCATATCTCACAAGTCCACTTCAACTCCTTCCTAATGAAAGCCCCTTCAAAAAACTTTGCGAGACCCGGCCGTTCTTCTCCCAATTTAAGTTACGCGCAGCGCCAAGTTAGCGATCGCAAAAGTAACTTTGGCGATTTTCGGATGCAGCGGCGACCGGGTAAAAATCTTCTGCAGCAGCGGCTCCTTCTCGGGGGTATCGCATTACCGTTAAGGAGCTTTTCGTCCCTGTGTTAAGAAAACGACAAAAGCGAGACAAAATGCTGAGAAGGAGGAGGATGGGGATAAGAGTCGGAAGGAGATTAACACTTGCGAGCGAGGTCTGGGTATTAAGGGATGAGTCCTGCTCGAGAGTGCGGAAGGTAATGTTTGATTATTTTCAAATAGGAAAAAGGTGTTTGGTAAAAAGAAAATTTACTTGTTCTGTTATTTTAATTATGTAAGATTGTAATGTCATTCTAAAAATAACAGAACAAAAGTGAATAAATTATGCATTTTTTTAATTAAAAAATATTTATTTAAAATTTCTTGAATAACAAAGTTTTTTAATTAAAAGTATCTGATTCATAAAATAAATCTTTTCAGTTCGTTTTGAAAATATATTTCACTGTACTACAATCTCGACTATTACAATTTTTTTGATTAAAAAATTCACATACAAACTGAAGCTGAAAAACATGCCCGAAATGAAAAACGGTACAAAACGACGTGGTGAAACAACATTACACGTACGGTTCATCCCCGAAAAAATAAAAAAAAAAAAAGAAACAGACAGACAAACAGAACAGCTCTCGCGAGTCTATACTGAGGTCAAGTGAATGCACAGCAAAGCAGAAGCTATAGCCAACGCGAAAACGCTAAGCGATATATAGAAGGGAAATCATGGATCCGCGAGCTCGCGCAAAACTACAATAGTGGATTACAACTTGGTCGAGAGATAGAGAGAGAGAGAGAGTGAGAGAGAGGGGGCGGGGAGTGAAGCGAACACGTCGGCCCGTATAATTGCATTGCAAATGCGCCGCGCCTCGCGAGCAACGGCGGCGCATCGATTAATTCGTAATTGAAACTGTTTCTCTTTCCGACTTGGCATTGCCGCGCGGCGCTGTTTTAAAGCTTTGTGCGTGGGAATTGAAGGATGTGCGAGTTCATTTCGGTGAGTGGTTAGGAGCAGGATAGAGAAGATTTTTCGTGAATATTCATTTTCGGGATCTTGCTTGGTTTTGATGTTTATCTATATATATGCAAATCTTTAATAAGTTTTGGTTTGGAAAATTATGAAAAATTCTAAATATGCTGAAAATTTTCCAAATTATCTATTATACATTTGTATTATTTATTTTATTTAATTGTTCTGTTTTTTTAGCTTTCAGTATAGTAGCTCATACAATCACGTAGTAATTTAGTCATTATTGTCCTGCTCAATATATCTATTCATTTTCTACTTTTATTTGTTCTTTTATTTTTGAGATTTAACTGCGTGATCGAATTTTGCAAGTGAGTCGTGCACGATTCAGAATTTGCAACTTTTGCTTCCTCCTAGACGAAGCTTTGTAATAGTAAAATTTTCGACTTTATCAAAAATAGGTTAGAAATCCATTTTGAGGTTTGTGAAGTTCGAATCACGTGTTTTTAGAAAATGTCCGTATGGATGTGTGTGTGTGTGGGGGGGGTGTATGTGTGTGTATGTATACCGCAATATTTTTTATATTTATATTGAAAACTTCAATCTTTGAAATATTACACTAATATTTGTTAAAAAATCTCCACTGTAATGCCGAGTAGTCGAAAAATTTACCAACAAGAAATAAAATTTAAAACCATTTTTACGTAGAATCGATTTATCCCACCTCTCCTTCACCCCGGACAGTCTCAATTTATGCATAACCACTTTTTCTCATCCCCTCGAAATATACCTACTACGCGACCGCGCATAATACACACCAGCTCTGAACCCCCTCACCCGTGGGATCACCATTATTATTTCCACGCGTTGCGTCCCTTCGAGCACCTTCCTGTATTCCTTCAGTTATTTCTCGTCCTTTATGAGGCACTTCATGGATTTTTTCAGAGCTACTCCGTGATATGAATTACGCGAGTCAAGCGTCTTAAATCACGACGCCTTAAGTGCTACTTGCGGAGGGAAATTAAGTACGCGCGACGTCTCGATAGGGAATAGAGCGACGCAATTGTGTTGATATTATAAGTTTGCCGAGATCGCTGAGCAGCAACGCGACTTTACAGTCTTGCTGCGATTGTTCACCGGCTATCTCCCGGATTTTATGGTTCTAGTGAGTTATTCACGTCGGACTTTTATGGAGATGAGCGCATTTGATTAAATATTAAATTTCTATGAATTTTTGCGTTTGAACTTCTTTACGAGAAAGCAATGTAGATATTGATAAACTTATTCAACCGCGGCTTTTATATTTACTTTAAATTCTTTTTGAAGAGCTAATTTTGTTCTCGGCTAAAATGCGATTTATTTATCGAGCGTTTAAAAATAAGGAAGATATATATAGAAAGAGTGTAAAAAATGCGAGCGAGGGGATTTGGGCGCATGGCTCCGACGCGGCAAAATAGCCACGTTAATTCCCATGCAAATCCTCGTGAATGAATCCTTCAGGACCCATTCAAAGCGAGTGCAAATCCTCGCGAGTGCCGGGCTCGTGCACAGCTCAATTGATCGACGTGCAACTCGTGAAGTTCGATGCGTTCGATTGTCCGTACTGGTTTAACCTTTTATTTAAATAAATGAAAATCGTAAAATTTTACAAACATAAAATACACATACTATATTATTTATACAAGGAGAGAAATCGTACAGTAAATTTTACTTTTTTGATGCTAATTTTTAGTGTACTGTTCAGTAATCTCGTCACAGACATAAATTTAGTTATTTTTAAAAGACATTACAGTAATGTTGTCTATGCGTTAAAAATCATAATTTTAATCTCCCCGCCAAGGATTTGAACCCAGAACCCACGGAGCGAAAGACTTATCCATTTCACCACCGGTGATTTTGAAAACGTCCTTACGATGGCGCCTCAAGTCATCTAACCAGCTGATAGTGCAAAATTGCAAAATTGAATTCAAAATTACCATGCTGTTTGGTAAATGTTAGGCTAGTAGAAACGACAAGTTTCCATAAAAATTACTATACGGTCTTATACATTTTTATATACGCACGTTGTTTCATAAAATATCGTACGATGCTAGGTGGGTAACGGGATTTTACCCTCGTGGGGACTTATCACCCTCGGTTCGCTCGGGCATAAGCTCCCCACGAGGGTTAAACTACTTTACCGCACTAATAGTATCGTAATAATATACTATTATACATGAAGTACGTTCAGTAAATTTTACTGTACAGTATAATAATTTTTCCTCTATTTCGGATAAGTAATCAGATTACTGTAATTTTCAGTAAAATTTCCCGTACTTTTGGTAAACTTTACTGCACAATTTCTCTCTGTGTAAAGAAAATCGATAAAGTACAAGCTAAATTGAGTGAGGTATATTCAGTTAAACATCGATTGTGAAATATACATTATACATGAGTTGCATCGAGTACGTATAATATTCTCACAATACACTGAAATCTGGAAGATATTGACTTTCAATAACGTTTGCGGCTTCAAGCTGTATCTTATTGCATAAATCGATTTGAACAAATGCAAATTTCGCATGACTTATCTAATAAGTAAAATGCTTGCAATATTTGTATTTAAAGACATATAAATTATTGTTATTTTAGTTCTATTATAAGTATAGTAACATACGCATCGCAAAGAAATAAAAATTTTATAGATGCCGAATCAAAGTCAACAGATGATAATACTTTACACGTCTTTTCTCTCATCCAAAACTTCATTCCTCTATTCACCGCGTCACAACTCTTGTCATGAAACTGCAGTTATGCAAAAATCCCCCGGACGAAATTCCCGTACCCTCCCTCATCATGTTCTCTCGTCATCTATCTCTCTTTCTCTTCAGGCTCCGTCGTTATTATTCACGATTTGCACGCTCCACTTGCCTCGGCTAGACGACTGGAGATGTGCAAGCTCGCGCGTCGAGATATCAATTATATTACGCTAAGACGCGCGAGCGTTGCGAAATGAAACTCGGGGCGGAGAGGAAAGATAACAATGAACGGCGACGTTTCCGTGTTTACGTCGTCGCTGATTGTTTCGCGATGTTTTATTCGTTTTTGGTATACAATGGACGCCGTTATCTTGTTGTGTGATGCGATTTTAATTTTGTCGTTTTAACTTGCCATTTGTAACGTCTCTTTGTATTAAAATAAGATGCGAGGTAGTAGCTATAACATGTATGGCTATTTAGATTCACGTTCTGTAAGCAACAGGTTCTGGTAATCAGACTTTATTACGTGAGAGATCGTGTCCCCAATATACATTCTTGGCTCCTATAACATCTCCCTAATACTTGATAATCTATTAATACCGTCAGCATATTGTAAATTTATGGAAAATTCCTTTTTTTTAATTGTCATGAATATTGAGATAGTGTTCATGTAAAATGATTAGAGCGTCTACTAAAAAATTATTATTTATAGGCTGTAACATCACCATAACAACACCATGTATACAAAGATAGAACTTTTTTTCAACTTTAACTTCATTCTAAAAATAACATCACCCTTCTTCAAGTTCAAAAAAATACTTAAACATAACTAATAAAAATTATTTTCTGTCGTGCAGGTCATACATGGCGTCCATATAGAGCCAGCCCACATAGTGAAGAAACGCAGTATTAATCAGCCGTTACGGATTCTTCTTCACTACGATGACAGCGTCTACAGGTATGCTACTTCTCATTAACTACATTTATGAATTCAATGGAAATTTTGTATCAAAAGACCAAAATTGATCAGTGCAAACAGAATGAATACAAGATTACCAACCTAAATCTTCTATTATTTCCATTCGCAATCCCCTGCCCCCCACTCTCTTCAAAAAAGAAAAACCTTCTTATACCGACCCTCTCTTAAAACTCTCGACTCACCATTAAACTCTCCTCTTCTTCAACCATTTTTCCCCTGCGCCCTTCGAAGAAAACCGCATTCAGTCAAAATAAATCAAACGCTCGTTCATCGAACTCGTAAAATCCCCCCGTAAAAAGTAAGCGAGCCGCGGAAACTCCCTTTCTTCCAAGAAAATCCGACAGCAGCAGCAACTGCTACGCGAGCAGCTAAGAACAAGAAACTACACATAACCATGAAACTCGTGCTGACTTGGCTGGAATTACATGGCCGCGTGTTTTGCGCTGATCCGATGTTCTCTCGTCGTCGTCGTCGTCCACATACGAGCGAGTGTGTTTTTCCGCGCGGCGTCACCGAGTTGATCGACGAATTTATGGCTGCAGTGCAGCCGCGGATTTGCCGAGGTAGAGGGGGAGATGAAAGTAGCTTTGTCGCGAGAATGCTGCCGTCGGGAGATTGACGGCTGTGTGTTTTTGGGAAGGGAGGCAAGTCGGGTAAGGAATTTCTTTGGGTGCTTGCAGGGAGATTGGATTTTTGGAATTGTTTCGCTTGGCAAACGGGCGGTTTTCTTTCGGAATGTAATTGAAGGAAGCTTAATTTTTCGTTTTAGAAATGCTTTTAAACTATTTCACGAGAGTAGTAAATCGCGAAATTAATTTTATTTCCATTTATTTTTCGGAAAAGTGAAGTAACAAAAGATTGTTAAAACTTGTATGATGAACTTATCAAGTATCTACGAGCACAGCTAAAGGTCAAAACGTTTGAAATACTTTTCAAACGTTTTCGCACGCGTATCGAACTTTATTTCTCACACTGTATCGAAAACGTAATTTTGAGTACTGTTATATTACATCTAATCACATTATAAAACCTAATAAAAATACAAAGAACCAGATTTGGAGAAGTAACACACGAGGTAAACTATAAGCACAGTCTGAAGCACTAACCTTAAACGAAGTGCGAAACGAAGTTACAAACCTCGAGTCACATATCAGTAAGGAAGTGCAACATCTCGCTAGTAAGTTAAACAGTTGCTAAATGCCTTTCCGTCGCCCACCAAACTTCGCGAGCTCCGTTTTCCTTCCTTGCGCTCCCGAGGCTGTTTCTGCCTCGCCGCTTCTCCTTTGACCTGTTTGCTCGTGCTTGTTTCTTACCTATACATCCAACACATATCTTTACTTCACCAACAGTATGTTCTATATCGCAGACTTTAAAACAAAGCTCACGAAAAAAAAGATATTTCGCTCAGACATAAAAAATAATCCCATAAAATGTCAGCCTGTTTAATGATGAAAATATAATGGTTTCCTGTACTGCATCCGTGCACTTAATAATATTAAATGTAAGTAATATTAATCAACAACGCAAAGTCCTAGCTTCCACAATATTCTCGTACAAGACTTCAGTATCATATCCTTCATATAGCAACGACCCTTCGAAACGCTCACTAAATAAATCCTTGACAACAGAAGCCGGCAGCAACGAGCAGTGGCAGCAACAACAACATCAGCCACTCCAAATACACCCTCATCCATGGCCCATCTCATAACTCCATCCTTCCGTGTATCTCTCGGTCCCGCATTCTCGACCATCTTCGCTCGTCTCGCACAGCCAACCATTTCAGTAGCGACACGAATACCGCACCGTAAACAAGACTATGCAGTATCTCTTCTTTTGGACCAGCAGCGATGTCTCCCCGACCGCTTTACGTGCGGAATTTGCATTGTAAAAACAGCGATGACATTTTGCTTTCTCTACCATTTTATAGGCTGCGCGTGCACCAGCTTCCTTTTTCTGGAAGTTGCGTGGCGTCTTGTGGCTTTCATTAGACCTTAAAGCATCGCAACCCGGCGGGTTTACGGGGCTGTGAAAGAGCTAAGGTGCTCGACTGCTTGTCGTCGCGATACGCTGTGCACTGGGGTTTAGGGTCTTGGGGATTTCTTTTCTTTGTGCGCGGCTTACGCTAACACGCGCGTTATTAGTTTTGCGGGCTGGACGATGGGAGGACGTTGTTCGAAAGTATAAGGTGACGTAGAAAATGTTACCGTGGAAAGTAGAGAAAATTTTTTAGTTGCCGTATTATTGGTGATATTTTTTTTATTAAAAATATAGAAAATAATAGTAGTACATTAATTGGGTCCGATAATGAAAGAATGACCAGAAAATATAATTTTAGGGTTGAAAAAAAAATGTTTTCTAGTTTATATAGAACAATTCTAAGAAGTCGTTTTGGATAAGTAAATTTATCTTACGAGGACTTACCAAATTTATGAGATCTTCAAAATTACGAGTAAAATGCATGGATTATCAAAAATAATTATCAAAAGTAATCATCAGAAATATCATAAATCTATATGTACTAAAAGATTAAAAAATTATCGTTTAATAATGTCAAAAGAAATCCCTTGCCACAGCATATATTTCACCTCTTATTCTTCAAAGTATTCTGAAATTACCTCTCACGGCTATTATGGCACAATAAAGACGACGCTCGACGATTACCTCATGCAGTATACCGCCCTGTACATGATCCAACAACAACAGCAACGACAGTAATCGACATCATTATACTTGTACTAAATCGAGTCGAACGCGTCTCGTCGATGGTGCGAAAAAAACTCGCGCAAAACATGGAAAAACGACATTTTGCCGATCGACGCGTGCCCGCGTAATTTATCGCGAGTAGAGAGCGTAACTCTCGGTTTTTCCTCGCGCGGTTGACAAATCGCCCGGGCAATTTCTCCGTTTTGTAATGAACTCGAGCGTGCCGACCCGAGTGACGACGAGTGTCGAAAGTCGGTCGAAGAAAAGCGCAGTGGAGGTGTATATAGAGGTTGATGTACGGTGATGAGGAAGTTGTTACACGGGCACTGATATAAGAAGATTCTTGGGATTGCATGATGATGAAAATGAGAGTTTCAGTCATTTATAAAATTTATTTGCTGAGTCATATATTCTTAGTAATTTTTTTCAATCACTGGAAGATTTTTAAATTAAATATTTCTTAGTATAAAAATAATGACATGAGAGTGAAGCCGTTTAAAATAACTAATACATCTGTGAAATGTATTAAGACAAATATATGCATTGAACAAAAAATCAGACTCTACCTTTTCCATTAGTAAGTATTTCAAAGCAATTACAATTTCATAGTCTTTATTCATACAAACAGTTATAAATCGGATTATTAACGAAGTGTCTTATGCTGTGCAAACGCATTCTCTTCCTCCAAAATTTACGTAATAATACCCCCATCTATCATTATCCCTTAAAACATTTTCCAAGCTTTCATCCAACATTCAAAATCTCAAGTCTAGTTGTGAAAAATAAAAATGCTTTTACACTTTATATTCCACCTTGTCATTATACAGGCATGCACCAGAGTAATCGATGAATCTCGTATGACCGCTATACATACCTGCAGCAAGCTCAATTAGGCATCGCTTCACTTTCGCGCTGATGCTCGCGTAATATGCGACTCTCGCGTAACGGCTCGATTATCATTGCTCGCGCGACTTTTTTTCAGATCGTCGAGCTATTCGCGAGTCAGGGCACGCGTTCGTACGTATAGCTGCATATACATGAACCGTATGCAACGAAGAAATCGAATTTTTTCTCACACTAGGTGCGGTTATTTTCTCTCTATCTTTTTTTTTAATGGGGGAGATTGTTTGAGTTTCTTTTGGTCGGAGGTTAACGACGCGCCAGAGGATGCAGAGTTTGTTTTGAAATATTTGCTATAGAAGTGTTTCGAAGCTAGAGGAAAAATAAATGTTGTTATGGGTGGACTGGGAGTATGGAAATGAAGAGGAGTGTTTTGTTTGGGCAGAAGCGTTGTTTTGAGAGAGAGAGGAAAATTTGAATAAAACTGCGAGTATTGCTTTCTATTGATATTTTTACTGAAAGACAGTATTTATTTTTATTATTTTAATGCGATTCCTCTGGGTATTTTTTAAAATAGTTTTCTGTTTATACAAAATAGTATATCATTTATGATCAAAGTTAATTAATGCGGATAAGATAAAACCTTTAATTATTACTCCTGGATGATTTTCAATCCTATTTTTTGAAAATACCTCGAAATATCAAATCGTACCGCGTAATTGATTTTTTGCATTCGTGTTTTCTTTAGAACATTGAATAGGTTAAATTCGCATTAAAAATTACGTGACATTCATCAAGAAATCGAAGGGACTCGGCATTATACCTCGACATCAAATACTAATTTTTAATGCCGCTTTTTAATCATCCGAGGAGTTCAGCGTTAGAATAAAAAAAAATTACCTCCACGTGCGTATGTCGGTTGGTTTTCTTGCTTTTTGCGCACTTTGACATCACCTTTTTTTGCTCATCAACAGCAAAAGCCTATATCCATCACATCGCCGTGTTTGCTTTGGTAAATTTGCCGGAATGCAAAGCAGTTTGCGCATTCCTCCTTTTTTCTCCCAGTCGCATTTAATGAATATTCACTTCGTTGCGAATGAATGTGTTTCATTTTATGAAAAGTATATAATAAACAAATTTAATAATTCCGAGTTTCTAGCAGAAATTTTAATACACGTGTCAAAAGCAAAAAATAAAAGCCTGCATCATTGTCGACACGGTCGTCAGCGGTAAAACCAAGCGTTCCGCGCGCGCCTCTCAGGGCAAATTTTAATTAAAATTCAGTGAGCAAGCCCGCGGGTCCAAGAATACGTAATACTCCCGAAAATCTCCTGCCATGTGTTTATTATTAAGTTCCGCGGTGAGCTTCGCTTTTCCGAAAACGGTGGTTGCCTCATTCTCGGTAAGGATTTTCGGAAGCTTATAAAACGCCGGGACCTATTTTTGCATCCATCATCTCCGGCGATACGTGAAAGACTCGCTACTGCCCGGTGTAATTAATCCTCGCGTATACCTTCTTTGCCCCCTTTGTGTTCTCTCTGATGGTAGACTGTGTTTTTTGTAAGGTTGTGTTACCGTGGAATTTAGTTATATTGGGCTGCTTTAGAGGGGGCTTGGAAAACCCGTTTATACGACGAAGAGAAGGCAAAATTATGATATAATATAGAAATATGGAAGCGTATTGTGTATGGTGCAACAGACTCTTGTATACTTTCCGTGGTTGTTAGCATGTGCATATTTGTTTCCTTCGGGTTCCTGTTCTGTTTGCGTATATATAGTGATGTAAAGAAAGAAAATGGAACCATTCTTATTTAATCTCAAAAGTTAAATAAAATCAAAACCATATCAACATGTACGATTATATATTAATGTTTGCATATTACAGCATGCTCGATTCTCAAGGTATTTGTTGTAAATAATAATGAAATAAACGAAGTGTGACGTTTTAACTTCAAAAACCCATCAAAATTCATAAAAATCTCTGATTTCAAAATTTGCAGCACTACAAAGCTTTCTCTTTGAGAAAGCAAAACTCACTATTAGATAGCCAAACTACGGTGAATGTTTCTACCAGGGTAACAACGTAAAACTGATTACAAACAAAGTTTATTCGATTGCTTCCAAAAAAAAGGATGAAAAATCAACTGCAACAACGGTCTAAAAGCAACCATCATATTTATATAACAGAATTATAGTTAGAGCTCCGCGACTCGAGACGAACCGGCAATGGCAGCAGCGTCAGAGATAAAAATCCCCAGAAACAGAAAACGAAGACCAGAGAGACAGAAAGGGAAAGAGCCAGCTTGCTAGATAAATAGATAAATAACGAGGAAGGAAAAGCGAACGAGGAGTAAAGAAGAAAGACAATAGCTCGGGAGAGATCCAACCCTCGTGTGCACTCTCTCTCTCTCTCTCCTTCCAACAAAAATAAAAAGCCCGGCCAATTTCGTCCAACGATTTATTGGATTTCCCATCCCAGCATGTGCATGTGCCTCTCGTTCGACTTTCGTTTTTGCTTTCTTCCGTGGAGGTAAAAAAGCCGAGCGACGTGAACGGCATGAGCGAAATAAAACGGGAAAAATCGGGGGAGTATACGCGCCGCGAAAGACTAATGAATTCCCGGTATTTCTAAGCGCAAGCGTTAATTATAAGGTTCCACCTACAGTAGGGGATTGATTCGGAGAGCCTTCGGGCCTCGTTGCAGAATTATTGCTTCGCGGATGGATGGACCGTGCGATTAATGGAATTTTTCTGTTCGGAAGAGAGAAGGTGGTGGAATGGGACGACGTGGTCTGCTGAGATTTGTACTGAGTAGATATGATCGCCAAGGACTTTAAATCCATGAAAATTATTTGCAAGCTGCTTTCCTTTTATATTTTTAATCAATATTATATGTCAAACTTTTGATTTATTTACATATTAAACAAAATAACTTAATCATGGTATATTGTTAATACAAGAAAAAAGAATATTTACTTTAGTCTTAAAATATTGCGATCATCACTTCAATTAGAAAGCATGAAAACTGTTTGGAGTATCGGGAGAAAAATATGAATCGTAAAAAGAATTTCTCTTTGACAATACAACTTTATTGTCAGTTGATGCTGATATTCGATGTAAAATATCAGTTTCAAGTTTCATCAAGAAGCCCGTATATGTTTGCTGAATGCATATCGTGCAACGTAATATCCTTTAAAAAATGATTCAAATTTCCCTGTTGTTGAATTTTATCAAATGTTACCGTGTTATTGCTGTAACGTGATAAATATTGAACATTCAAATTCTAGATGTGCTATGTCTATTGAAAAAAGCGATCAGTGTAACTCATATACAAACTTTGATTGATTACACGACGGTTAAAAATAACAGGACCAATTGATACAAATGGAGTTGATTTTTAAAGCCCAACGATCCGCAAGATGGATGAACAAAAACTCTCTGAATAGACCCTTCATTACGAAAATCAAAGTATTCCCGTCATTGGCGAGTAGTTTTATGCATCAATAAAAACAGCTCTTAGTAATTAACGTACCTCTAATTAAAAACAGAGAGACACTCATATATGCGATAAAAGCCCTTCCTAGAATAAATAAATGTCATGTAAAAGTCCAATCTCGAATCATCAAACGATCCACAAAAGACCTGTTTCAACGCAAAAACTTCACTGCTATACACTCGCGCTCGTCCCACTGCGTTTCACCGACACACGGGGGATCAATTATCGATAACAAGCTGAATGGGATTAATTGTCCCGATGCGACGCCGCAGCCGACGTACGTACACATCGATCGACCCCATTATGTGTCGGCAGTCGCGCCTTTCTTTGTTTCTCCCATTCTTCGGCTTTGAGTTTTTAAATAATGTACGAGACTGAGGCGTATATGACTGCAGTTTCATGAATATAAAATGACTTCGTTCAGCTGATGATATTCGCTTCTTTTTTTTCTCGGAATACTTTCATACATGCATATGTTGGACTTTTCATTCTAACCTTGGGGTTTCTATCTATCGAGCGGTTTTGAGCCGGAAACGCAACGTTTGTTGTCACTGTTATATGTTAATAAAATACTGTTAATCAATACTGTATATATGGTACAATGGCCAATCGTCGGGGTCCTAATGTAAAGGTATGTTTTAACCTGCTCCATAAATACATGCGACGAATTCATTCGTTCACTACCTGGAATCCAATATCTATATCGGGCGATACAAAACGCGTTAAGTAATATTAAAGCGAAGTCGCTATTTCTAGTTTAGTTATGGAAATTCGATTTAACTATCGATCTGTTTCATGTCTATAAAATTAACAAGTTATATATTTATTCCTCGTATTATTTAGGTTAATTATGATCCAAATCATTTTTGCGTCATTATACATTATTATACAATAATATATGAAAACTGAAATGTTGATTGCTTTTATAAATAATAATCTATCATAATGTTAAATGTTTTCCATCAACGAATCATAATCAGTGGTATAAGTCAGAAGTTCGACTTTAACTATGCATCACTTAATAATCTAAAACCTAGAACAGTAGTAGGCTATCACTTTTTAGATACGATAATAAAAATCGAAGTATTAAAGCATTTCATCCCCGACCGTTTTTTCGTTATTGGACAACGTTTGCACAATTCAATTGTAAAATAAACTATGCCAATCGAAAGGGAGCAC
>UCOJ01001891.1:0-19057 GCA_900474305.1 Cecidostiba fungosa
AAAAATTTTGGAGCTCACAGCCAGATTTTTCGTGTTATCATCCTGATGGTAACACCAATACTGGCCCTCATTATGTGAAATTTGTAAATTTTACTTATTTTAAACAACCTATGTAATAAATATATTAAAGGTTAAAAATTTTAGATGATTATCACCTGATAATCACCGGATTATCACCTGATTATCATTAACATTTTATCTCATATAAACGCATATTTATAACTAGCAGCTTTAATAAAAATATTAAGCTGAAATCACCTGATTATCAGCTGATTATCAGTTGATTGTCATCTGATTTTTTTGAGTAGGGTTGAGTGTGCGTTTGCTTCTGGAGCATCGTAACTGATCGGTTTCAATACCCACTTAACGATGTACCTACGGGTCCAAACTCCAATCGCAGGTCCGCTTTCTTTCATCCACTTCCGCTCTGGCAAGAAGTTCCACTGTCGGAGAAATCGCATGCTGACGCTTTTACCCACGCTGCATTCCGAAGCCAAGCAGGGTATTCATCTTGCATACATCCAGACATACTTATATGCTTACCTTTGAATACCTATATATAGTGCACACAATAACTCGACCGTTCCTGATATCTTGCCTGTCTTTAGGTGACATAACGGTTGTTACTCGGCCTCGCTATCTTTGCTGTTGTTATCCTCATCGCGCTGGTCCTCGTCCTCACTGTTGGTTTCGCCGTCGACATTTCATTGTCTTCTTCGTCAGTCGGCGCTCTATCATTTAAGGCCTTCTCATCTAGGTCGTCCTTAAAACTTCTCAACGGTTCGATGTTTTGTACCTCCTTTAAATGTAGACTAGTCCGTCGAAAACTATTAATGCCTCTACATCGTACTGATGCTTCTTGATTTCGAACATCATCATTTTAAATCAAATAAGGACTCAAATCGAAGCTATTTTCCTGTACTTTGAGTTTAGTAATAGGCATTTTCTGTTTACGCCCCCAGATATTTAGTATATGTCGTTGAACAAATTAAATAATAATTAATGTGGCTATAAAACCGGGTTGTCAGCATTTTTCTTCATCCACCACATTTTCTTTCACCAAGATGGCAATACAAATTCTTTTGAAAATGAGCTCTTACACTTCCGTATTAATTAAAATTTTGCGAGCAGGGAATTGTTGAATTTATCGCAAATTATCGTATTGACATAAATAGATATTTATTAACGTACGTTTTCCCTCCTTACCCGAAATTTAATTCTCTACAATTATCCCATTTACGGAATTTAATTGCTTAAGTAGTTTTCGTTTTATAAGCAACAAAGTGAAAGAAACGCGTTTTTTCAGTAAAATGTTAACAGAGGTGTTTGATGGTAGTCTTTTCGTCAAGATACGGCTTTTATTTTGCTCTATTGACTGGCCTACAAGCGTTGTCAAGTCGCTCAGCGGTTTCGCTGTTCTCACAATTTCGCGAATCTACATAATATTAATTCGATTTTTTTTTACAGTCCTTGAAATCATGACTAAGCACTTTTTTACGTCTACTTCTGTACGACAAATCTAATGAAATTTAAATGAATTTTCAATTCAAGTAATTCAATTTAAACTTGAATATGAATATATCTAACTTTTTCATTACGAGCGAGCGTGACCGAGCGCCAATTATGGCTAATCTTCTATAAATTTTCTGAAATATCTACATCAACCTAAAAGTTTTTGGCGCCGAGAAATCTCTGACGTCATCCGCCTTTTTTATGGTCTAATAGTCCTGTTTTCAACTGTATATAGCCTAGGAATTCCACTTCTTGCTTGATTTGACTCTTCCTCTAATTGAATTGAAGGCCAAGACGTTACGCGGCTTTCTCTTTGGTTGTAGCTTTGATGTAGATATCATCTATGTAGAACACCATTTTCTTCTCTGATATTCGTTGGTAGTCCTCCAGAACCCTTAAGGTTTATCTTGGTGTCCTTCTTCGGGAACTTACCGCACCTGTTGATTTTGTTGTAAAAATCCTGCCGTAGGATATGCTGGTCGGTGCCGCTATCTAGCTGGCACTCGAGCTCCAAGCTTCCTACAGTGGCGATTACTCAGCTGTAATTACCTTATTCACTCACATGGTTCACCATGCCCCCTGGTGCTTTCTTCTTGGGGCAATTGAACGTCTTATATTCCTCTTGTTGACATACGGAGCATTTTCGCGTCCCTCTACTTTTTTTTCCAACAGTCTCTTGTTACCTTTCTGTTGGCATTCCCTGTGAGGCTAGGAGCTTCATCACCTGAACAAAGGCCAAAACTGTGTCTTTCTTCTTCTTTTTTCTCTGGCGCATGACATCATGGATCTTTGAGGCGTGAACTCTTTTCCCAAACATCTCAGTCAAGCCCATCTTGATCTCATCCCCAGTCAAAAGCCCGCTGTAGCTTTGCAGCCACTCATTCACTGGTCCCATCAGCGCTCGTCTTGCAGCCACAAACTTTTAGTCTAGCGTCCAAGAGTGCATAACGGTTTCATCTTCGAAGCATCTCAGCCGTGACTTGACCGGCTGGCTTCCATCCTCGGCCAAGAACTTCAGCAGCTTGTCTACAGTCATGTAAAACATACCGCTTTATATGATAGCTCTGGTACTATTGTCCGCTCCTGGGCACATTACATTGGTGGCTTGATGCATCCAAAAAGTTACTTGGATCTATATTAAACCTTGAAGGCGTGGCGTTGGTTGTTATACAACGGTATTCGCTGATTTTGTTGGTGGTCCATGTTGACGAGGTTATTGAGCCCAGTGGTAGTATTGTTGTTTCTAGTGACCCGGATATTGGTGCTGGTAGTCCTGAAAATTCTCTGTTGGCTTCTCAGGGCTTCACCTGCTAACTGTACGGCTGCTTGCAACGCTTCTAGGCGCATTACTTGTGTCACTTTTATTGCTGCACGGCATGCATCCTCGCTCCTTCGCTTCCCTTGAAGGCTGAAATCTGGAAGACTACACGACATTTTGCTTTAACGTACTCTGCCAGTGTAATGTGGTCCTCTGCGCGTGGCTTGGTTCGCCCGCTCCCATCCACTGTCACTTCTCAAGGGATCACTATCTGCAGACCTGCTACCGTCGTCACTTGTCCTTTGTGCGTGACTTCGATTTCACCATCACTTTCACTTGATCGGCACTTCCTGTGCTCTTGAATTACTCCTTGTAAGTTTTTTCTCCGCTTACTTCTTTGCGCAACAGTATGCACCAGGCTTACTTTGTGCCCCTATGTGCTTAGAACTGACGATGAATCGAGTTCTTTTCACTTACTCCTTTAAGTTTGGCTCTGAGTTCTCTGCGAACATATGAGCTCCAGACTGCACCCCTATGCGCTTAGAATGGGTAATCAGTCGCGTTTTCTACTGCCTACTCCTTTTAGGCCTGCTAATGAATTTCTTGGAATACCTATACGCTATAGCTTTCTCTTTGTTCAGTTTTTCTTGACTTACGTGCACTGCGAGGTCACTTCACTTTTAAATAAATAATATTTCTGTCACTGCGAACAATCTTCCATTTTTAGGGTTCAAGGCAAGGATTGACAGGAGTAATGCAAAATAACTAGTATGAATTTGTAGTAGAACTTAAATATCTTGTATTTAAATAAACTCATGTTGAATGACGAATACAAAGTCGAATATGCGTCACTATTAAATCATTATCAATGCTCGCACACCTTGCACATTCTAGGAAGGGCTGTGTCGTCACGCTGTCATGTATTCCAAGTTGACTGACTCGAAGCAGGGGTCGTATCCATCCCTTCAATCTCACTCTCATTGTCCCCACTCTTTCTTTTCAGACTTTCACTTTACCTGCTGACCCAGCATAGGTCCTCTTTCTGTCGCCCTCTTCTGCTTTCGCAGGAAGCTTTCACTGACGCTTTTACTCACCCCGCGTCCCAATGCCAAGAATAGTATCCATCTTGCATACGTACAGTCGTACTTACATACTCACTCTCAAATACCTATATTGATACACACCTCGCATACACATATAACACTTTGATTCCCACATATATAAAATTGCTTTACTATGCATTGTAATATGATTGTTGATCGTCTGCAAAGAATTAAAATCACATAGATCCACTTACGTTTCATATTCAGGAATGACTAATTTGTTTAGGTGTAGATGCTGGTATCCTGTATTATTTGCATATTGCTTTCATACTTTTTCACATATCTAATACAATCACATGCAATGAGTAGTCAAGTAATAGCATTACTTTTCTGAAAAAAATCTTTTTATTTTGTGCATATCAATTATGTTTTATCTATAATTTTTCTTTCATTTTTAGATGAGGACGTAAAGTTGAAAGAGATTGCTAAACATTTGAACACAAATATACCTCGTGTAAATATGAATAAAAATAATGTATCACTCAATAGTACATTACTTTCAATTAGTTATGATAATCTAACCATTGATAATTCGGATAATTTCCCTGCACTTTCATCATCTCCGAATGCGGAATTCAAAAATCAAGAACATTCAACTCCTTTAGATGAAAATTCACTTGATAAAAAAAGCGCTTGTGTCAATCTTTCACATTTAAACTTAAATTGCAAGAAGCAACTTACCTGTAAGTTAATTAGAATTATTTATTTAATAAATTTATTATCTTTAATCGCTAATGCATAATTATGTAATTTTTATGGTATATACCATTTACTACTTCTTTTTAGATGATAATTCAATCGGAGATGATAAACTAAAAAGCACACCAAATGAGAGCAGCATAAAAAACTTAAATGCTGCCTTAGCGGATCACACCTATTGTAGTGAAAACAGCTATAAGCTAGAAGACGACCGTGGGCTTAAAATAGAGCAAATAGAACCTGGTAAGTTTTTTCTTGGTACAAAATGACAGGAGGTAATATCCTTTATATAATGAGTAATTTTTTTTTTTGTTTCTTTTACATAGACAAGGAAAATAATTTAGACATGCAGAACACAAGTTTTCATACATCATTTAAACATGAAGAATACAAGTTTTTAAAAGATGACTCATTTAAGAAAAACGATATACCCCCAGTAGATACAGTAGGTTGTACCGGTGTTGATGCGAAGACGATTTCAGATGTGGCCCCATCGAAATTAAAAATAATCAAAAGTATCTTATTACCAAGAAATGAGATAATTGATGTCCAAAACTATAAGAAATCTACTCAAATTGACAATGCCAAAGCAGATAAAAAAATTCTTATTGGTATATAATTTATTATATTATATTATATTAAATTTATTATCTTCTTATATATTATATTAAAGTGCTTCCCGTGTTGGTCTCAGGTTTTTTTATAAGAAAAATGCTTATTACAAAAACTTAAGTAGCGCAATTTTATTCAGAAGAAATATGCACTTTCTAAAAACCGGAGAACCGGAGACCAAAACGGGAAGCACTTTAATATAATATAAGATAAGATAATATTCCCTGAAATATAATTAAAAATATGATATAATATTAATGAGTCAAAATAGCTGAGCGTTTTATAATACGTTTTGTAAAAAATCAGGTGATTAAACACGTGATTTATCAGTTGATCATTCATGCAGCCAATCACGGAATTAATAACGCATCCAATC
This sequence comes from Cecidostiba fungosa, assembly GCA_900474305.1. Classification (NCBI taxonomy): domain Eukaryota; kingdom Metazoa; phylum Arthropoda; class Insecta; order Hymenoptera; family Pteromalidae; genus Cecidostiba; species Cecidostiba fungosa. The sequence continues at coordinate 5,561 of UCOJ01001891.1, forward strand.
ACACGATTATTCATATGATTATTCACATGAATTACTTGCAATAAATTTTTTATTATATAAAATCATGAAAAACGCAAAATTTAGAAGTATGGTGCCATCAGGATGGTTACAGCTAAATAGGGCACCTTACTTATAAAATTTGCATTTTTAATAATTTTACTTAGTACAAAATTATTGTAAGTATGTCACGTGATTAATCATGTGATCAGTTGCGTCATTAGTCACACGAATAATCTCGTAATTAATTCTCGATTATATTACAACGTGATTGATCACATGATTAATTGATCGATAAAATCACATCATTTATCACGTGATTGTTTTGAGTAGGGAATCCACTAAAAAAACTCTCGTAATAATTATAGACAAACTAATAATTATAAAGACAGTTAAAAATAATTTAACTGTTTATATAATTATTAGTTTTTCTCTTAAATGTTTCTATCTTACATTATTATAATATTTTTATTATTACATACCAATAAAGATAATTTCGATATTTCATCAACTGATTTGTATAAATTTCAGAGATAACTGATTACACAAATGAAAATGTAAAAAAAACAAAATACATAGCACCCGTTCTTGATAAAAAGGACAATGAAGCAAAGGTCTTATACGTTGAAGGTACATATTTTTTTGTAATCTATAATTCGTTTAAAGCTCTAGTAAATTCAGATCTTAAATTTCACTTTCACAAATTATAATTAGTCGCTATTTTATAAATAAAAAAGTCAATAAAATATTTGTACTTGCGTAAAAATATTTGTGGTGACTTTTTTATTATGTAAACATACAGCATTATTTATTTTTTAAAATAATTTTGTTATTAGGTCAACAAAAAACTACAGATAATTCAGAATGTATTGTTAATTATAATACTGAAGGTTTCGAATTTAATACTTTAGCTGACTATGATGTTGATAAATTTGGATTTGATGCTGAGGTTGATCTACAAAACGACTATGTTCCTGGTAGCGATATACCGTTTTTCGAAGAAAGGGAAATGCATAGTGTTGATCTAAATGGCAATACAGGTACTGACAATAGTACTGCTGTGTATATTCCTGATAGCAATGAGCACGTCACTGAAGAATTAGAAAAAGATTTTAGGAATGATTATGATCTAAATGGCAATAAAAGTACAGAATCTAGCTCTGCTAAAAGTGTACCTTGTGTCATTAAACCTGTTGTAGATTCTGAAATAAAATCTATGAATGATGACAATAAAAATGAAGGCACACATATAAATGTCGAAGAAGCTGAAGGTAAAAATAAATTTTTGTTTTATGAAATAGTCTTGGATTTAACTGGTTATTAAAAGCTTAAATATTACAAAATAATAATAATATTGATAATAATAATAATAATAATAAAGTAGCTTCAAGGAGGAAATAATTTTTTTTAAGGTAGAGACCTTTAAAACTCACCGAACAGCGCCCTCCTTACTGCTATGTCATTTTTTTGTAATATTCAAGCTTTTTACGAGGTTACAAATGATTTAATTTAAATTCGGGAAATTATAAATCACCCTATTGGTGCGCGATAAAAAAGTTCCCTCTGGTTTTGTTAATTTACCGAAAATATCGAGTTTTAGATTGAAATAACAAAAACCTCTCTTTCTTGTCACGCACACGGATACTCTTTAGGGGACCAAATACCCCTACATACTGGAAAAAATAATCATATTTAAAGTTTCACGTATAGCTACAATTTGATTAAAAATTTTGATATTTAAGTATATTACCTAATAATAATATAATAATATCACCTACTTTTAAGATATTTCAAAGCCTTTTTGGACCTACTATACTCTAGTGAAAAATCAAAAACGTGACGAAAGAGCGTGAGCGTTTGCGAAACCGTCATTATAGCTTGATAGCTGGACCAAGAGTGAGTCAGCGGGGAACACCGCACCGAACCCATACTTAGGTAGATGGACAGGAGAGGGTGCTGGCATCGGAAGCTAGTGTACATTACAACATTCTTTCCCGATAGCTTTTGGTGCTTCTGTAAACAGATCAGCACGTTACAAGGCTTACACTAGACATGCAAGCCCTGCAGCTTGCGCGCACCTCGAGCTCAGCGATTTCTCCCTTTGCGTGTTAGCGATTCATGCTTTATTATGTTAGTAAAATACCGATATGTTAGCCATACCGTAGTATCACGTTTTGTATGCTTTCCGACAAAAAAGAGAGCGAGAAGATTATAACTCTCTCTGCCTCTGTCTTTAAGCATGTGCTCACACGCATCAGCATAGCGCTTGGACGAAATCGTGCTTCGTACAACATATTGCTATTCCAAAACTTTTGCACCGAATCAGAGTAACACCTACTCCGATTTCTGGCGCTTCGGTTGCTCCTTTTATGGTAATGCAGGTACGCCGAAAGTTTCTAAGTGTAGCAATGCAACGATTTCTGGCACTTCGGATGCTCTTTTATGGTTAAGCAGCTACGCCGAAAGTTTCTAAGTGTATCAATGCGACGATTTCTGGCACTTCGGATGCTCTTTTATGGTTAAGCAGCTACGCCGAAAGTTTCGAAGTGCAGCAATGTCACGCGGTGTCCTTCTGTATCTCTATGTATCTTGTTCCGTACCGTATAGCCTGTGCGAGCAAGAGAGACAGAGGCCATCTTGCTTCCGATTGCCTTGCAACTTCCTTGTGCCTTGTATTTTGAAACTTATCGGTGCGAGTTTACGTTTTCGAGTTCCTTAGAACTATTTCTTTCTTCTCGAATTTCTTTTAAATACGTTTTGGTCTGTACGAGACACGTCTTTACTTTTTCGTTTTCGTCTGACTTTTAATTCGTCATTTTATTAGTATTGTTAAGACCGGGTCAGGTAATCTTAATAACAACTTAAAGGTTATAAAAGAACACTCAACTCAAAGCCTTTATTCAGAACGTTAGCTCACATTAGCTGTTAGAATCAGACTAACATAAACAAGAACATTCGACACGTCGTTGAACTCTTTGCTAAGGGGTTGCTACGCGCGATTCACATTGCCCCCTCCTTTTAAGATTTTCGTCCCGACAATCAAAACCATGCATCCTTAAAGCGGGTTGATCCTCTTCAATCCAATGATGACTTCCAGGAACCAACACCAACATTCTCTACCTTGATCCATCCTAGGCATCAAGTTACCGAGCAATGCTTACAGGCTGCCGAACCAATCGTCACTTACAGGATAAGATGGACCCATCTCTTGAAAAGACTAATCAACGTCAAATTCTTTTCCAACAATGAATTCAAGCTTCGAGCGATTGAATTCTTAATCTTGTTCAGTCTTCGGACAAGAGTGGGGAGTTAGCGTGCCATGGAACCTCTCCTCAAGTCCCTGCTACGATATTCATCTTCACGCTCACGGGAAAAACCATGGCTCAAAAGAACAGTGAGCAGAGCAGTCTTCATGACCGGGTGTCTCTCTCAGTATAAGTCCCAAGACGATTGATGTTAACTATCTTGGGTTTATTTCTTGGTGAACGATGAATATAATAAACGACGTCATTAATTTTCTTCACAACTTCCCAAGGTCCTACCCAATTTGACTGAAGTTTCGGTGCTTTTCCTTTGGTTCTTTGAGGGTTGAAGAACCAAACTTTTTGACCCGGAGAATATACGACATTAAGAGCTCGTTTGTCGTACCAAGACTTCGTCTTTTCTGATTGTAAATTAATCCGGTCTCGAGCCAATTTATGAATTTCGTTGAGTTTCCTCCGAAGCTTGTGACGTAGTCACCGTCTCCTTCAATCCTGTCCTCTGGTAGACACCTTCGAATCAAGTCCAAAGGAAGCCTCAGATCAAAATCGGTGTACATCTAAGCCGGAGTAACTTCAGTCGTCGCATGTTTAAAGGATCTATAAGCTATCAAAAACATTGAAACCCAGCGATCCCAATCTTTCTGATTATTGTGTATGTATTTTGTGAGGTATAGTAGAAGTGTTTGGTGTTGTCTTTCAATTTGACCATTTGATTGTGGATGTAATGGTGTTGTTCTCGTTTTTTTAATTCCTAACAACTCAGATAAATTTTTAATTAACTTAGAATCAAAATTCTTCCCTAGATCAGTATTAACTTCTAAAAGTACTTCATATCTACAGACAATCTTATTAACAAAAACCTCAGCATCGGTTTTTGTTCTCATATTCGAAAGAGAAAAAACTTCAACCCATTTCGAAAAACAATCTGTTACAACTAAAAGATATTTATTGTCCAAAGAAGAAAGTGGAAATGGGCCCAAAATATCCATTTGAACTCTTTTAAATGGAACTCTTGAGTTATAAATTTTCATCTCACCATGACCCTTATCTGAAGGACCTTGCTTAGAAATATAAATTACACAAGACTTACACCAATTTTCTACATCTCTTTTACAAGTAGCCCAATAAAACCTCTTCCTAATTTTATCTAAAGTCTTATTTACTCCAAAATGTCCTCCAGAAGGTGAATCATGCGCTCCTTCTAGAATATCCTTAATTTTATGTTGAGGAAAAACTAACTGACGGATTTTGTAATCTAAATTTGTTGAAACCCATTCCCTATACAAAATTCCATCAACTAACACTAACGAATCCCATTGTCAACAATAGATTTTTGTGAAATCATCTAAAGAAGAAATCTCTTGCCATTCCGGTTTTTTCTGCAATTTTTTCATTTGACAAACAAAAGAACTAGCCTCATCTTCCGCCTGACTATTCTTCCTATCTTTTAAAGAATTCTTCTCAAAAACGATACGACAGATAGTTCCCTCATCAATAAAAATTTGTCAATTCTGGAACAATATTTACCAGAAGAATCTTCAGAAGAACGGCTAGAAAGTCCATCGGCATTTCCATGTAAATTACCTTTCCTATGAACAATTTTGTAGTCATACTGATCTAATTTTCATAACCAACGAGCCAGCTGACCATCCAATTCCTTAAATGACAATAACCAAGTTAAAGAAGAATGATCAGTCCTTATAATGAAAGGTTTACCAATAAGGTAATGATGAAAATGTTTCAATGATTCTATAATAGCAAGGAGTTCACGTCGAGTAACACAATAATTTCTTTCCGATTTCGAAAGAACTCTACTACAGTACCCTATGACACGTTCAATTCCATCTTGTTTCTGAGAAAGAACCGATCCAATCCCATGATCAGAAGCATCGGTATCTAAAATAAATTCAGAAGAAAGAGGAGGAAACGCCGAAATTGAAGGTGTTGTAAGAACCTCTATTAATTTAGAAAAGCATTTTCATATTCTTCTGACCAAATGAATTTAGACGATTTTTCAGTTAACTTATGTAAAAGTTTAGCAATGTCAGCAAACCCTTTAATAAGTCGCCTATAATAACCACAGTAACCTACAAAACTCGACACAGCCTTTTTATTATGAGGAATTGGCCAATTTTTAACAGACTCGATTTTGAATCAGCGACTTTGGATCAGCTGTCTTCCCTTCATCTGAAACAGTACATCCAAAAAATAAATAAATATTCAACCTGTCTAATAAAGAAAACACATTTCTTTTTATTAAGGCGTAAACCTGCTTCTTGAAAACGAATAAAAACTTTCTTTAAATTAGATATAAGTTCATCGAATGATTTCCCTAAAACCATTACATCATCTAAATAGACTAAACAGAATTCTGAAAGATAATCCCTAAGCAACTTTTCCTTTAACCGTTGAAAAGTAGCAGGAGCGTTGCATAAACCAAATGGCATAACCGTAAACTGCCATAAACCTTTTCCAATAGAGAAAGCTGTAAGTTTTCAAATCTAAAGTACAAAATCACGAAAATCCTGCAAGTTTATCTAAAGTATCATGAACTTGAGGTAAAGGGTACGAATCCTTAACTGTAATTGCATTAATTTTCTGAAAATTAATACAGAAACGAATTTTTCCATTCTTCTTCTTAGGAACAACAGGAGAACCATACGAGATATCTGATTCTTTAATAACTCTTTGAGAATACATTTCAGCAATATATTCATCTAATTCTTTAGCTTGACGAACAGGGGGTCTTCGAATAGGTTGTTTGATTGGTTGGTTTTGCAGCAACTAAATTCTATGCTCGATTAAATTGCATTTCCTCTCAAAAATCTCTTCAAATTCATTAAGGAGATCGGCAAACTTCTGTCGTTGAACTTGATCTAAATTCACAGAATTCTGGTCAAAAATTTCTTGTAAAGACTCAGGAACAACCTTACCAGAATCAACTATTCTTGAAATTTGTTTATTGATGAATGAACTTGGAGTATTTAAAATAATCTTAGTTATTGAATCTGAAATACCAGTTATATCAAGGAAATCACTACCAAGTATACAATCATCAATGATATTTCCGACAAAAACATCTAAAATAGTTGAATGATTACCTAATTTTATTGAAGCTGAAATCAAAAATTCTACTGGAACCTTTTCCCCTGTTGAATACTTAAGAGCTGTAAAACTAAAAGGAATTATTGCATCTTTTGACTCTACAAATTTTGGATTTATAATAGTTACATCAGAACCAGAATCTACTTTAAAAATACAAATATTGTCATTAATTGAACCATCAAAATAAAATTTATTCGAATTCCTATTGATTCTCCCAACATAATAATCAATCAGACAAGAATGTGATTTGTTGGAGACTTAGTAAGTTCTATTGAACTCGCTCCAGAAAGTCCAACATAACCTAGTTTGTCTGACCATTCATCAGATTCGGACAACGAGATCTAACGTGACCTTTCTGACCACATAACCAGCATTCAACATTCTTAAAGAAATCTTGAGATTTCTGTCTGTCTGAAGACTGTAGATTTCTGGACTGTGAATTCGAAGAGTTGATTCCAGTCTTGTAACTATCATCCATTCTCCTTGAAGCTTAAGGTTTCTTATTTAAATCACGAATAGCTTTCACTTCCATTGCACGAGCAAGAGCAACTTTCAACGAAATTATCCTTTCCAAACGAAGCATTTCCCTGATCGAAGAATCAAAAATCGCAACTATAAATTGAGAACAAGCGATTTTATGTTGAACTTGGTATGAACTTTCTGGATAAACCAAAGCGGCAAGCCTTTCAAGATCGGCAGCCAAAGCTGGAAAATCTTCACCAAAACGTTGACGCCTGTTCTGTAATTCAACAGAATAAGTAGAAGCTAAATGTTTATCATCAAAACGAAGTTCAAGACGTGAAACTAAATCATCAAAACTTGACGCAATAGAATCGGATTCGACAAGAATTGATTTTGCTCTAGTTGTAGGGGACCATCAATTGTTTGCTCTAGCAAAAACTTGAAATTGAATTAAAAATTCACGAAGAGGCGATGTCCCATCAGTTTTTAATTTAAAACCAAAATCTGTTTCTGTGTATGGATCTAGTTTCTGGTAAAACAGAATTATCTATATTAGAATGTAAACAAGTTTTAATAATTACAGGATTATCAACAGAAATTCCTAACCCTAATATATTCTGATCAACAGTTGTTCCAGTATTATTAGTTCTAACATTTTCTATTTCTGATGTGTGTGAATGTGAAATTTGATTTTGAAAACGACATAGCTGTTCAATTTGTTGTTGCTGTTCTTGTATCTCCGCCTTGAACGTGTTAACCAGGGTCCGAAGTCTCAGAACCTCCTCAGTCTCCGACTTCTGCTCCTGATCACGAAAAAGTTCTCTGCGAACTAATTGTTTCTTGAGTTCCTCAATCTGTCGACGACTATCCACCAATTCCGAATCCCGAACGTTGAGTTCTTTCTGCAAATTCAACGCTTCCTCATCGCTTTGAATCCTTAAACGACGTTCCTCCTGAAGATCCTTTCTCAAAGTCGTTATTTCCATATTCTCCGCAATAGGGATGCTTGAAGTTCTCCAGTTGTAAGGGTTCTAGGGGATGGAATTGGTCGAGTGTGTGTTGGTATTCTCGTGACAGACATCTCGCCTATACGAAGTAACATAAACTTCCACTCAAACACTTTTTTTTTAAAACGCTATCCCGGACTAGGCCCCAAACTGTTCAAACCGGGTCAGGTAATATTAATAACAACTTAAAGGTTATAAAAGAACACTCAGACTCAAAGCCTTTATTCAGAACGTTAGCTCACATCAGCTATTAGAATCAGACTAACTTAAACAATAACATTCGACACGTCGTTGAACTCGTTGCTAAGGAGTTGCTATGCGCGATTCACGATGTTCAAATCGCGCTACGTTCAAGCTCGGTCACAACAACATGTATGATTTTTCTTTGCATTTTCTAAATTATTAAATTTTCACTTCGCTTTATATATGCACATACTTTTGTTATTCTACATTGAATTTTCCGCATTTACGGCGTGTTTTACGATGATGGCGTTTCTCAATATAAAATCGACTATTTTGCACATTTATCGATTTTTTGAATGCGCTCATAACTTTGCATATTCAATATTTCTATTTGCGAGCATTGTTCTTTCTCCACTTATTGTTGTTGGTTGATGAAAAACGTGTTGTCAAATCATCGAAATTCACTTATTTACTTACGCGGTGGAACGCATGAACTGGGCTCACTACCTATTGTCATAAACGTTCGGGATAACGCACTTAGATCACCAAATAAATGATTATACAAGCATATATGAATGTATGGTGAAGAGGTGAACTGAGATAGACTTTATTAAGAAAGCGTGACAAAAGAGCGTGAGCGTGTACGAAAGTGTCTTGATAACTTGAGAGCTGGAACAAGAGTGAGTCGGCGGCAAACAGTGCGCCGAACCCATGCTTTGATAGATGTGCAGGAGGGGGCACTGGCATCGAGCTAGCGTATATTACAACAATTAGTTCTCATATGAATGAGGAAATTTTAATTTGAATCATTCGAACTTCTTTTAAAAATCAAACAAGTCAAAGTTATATCTTTTTTCAATTATTTCGATTTTTTGTGTTTTAAAAAATGTTTTAGTTGTTCAAATCAAAGTTCCAATCATTTATATGAGAACTTATGGTCTTAAAAATAGTGTCTAAAAATGTCATCTCATTTGACCTATGCGTTAACCTGGAACCGGGTTCTTCACTAGGTCCAAAAAGGCTTTTAAAAATCTTAAAATTAAGGGTGTACGCGACGACGAAACCAATCAAGAAATCTCAATCTCGTTTCGAGAAAAAATCTAGTTTCTGTAGCAAAATTGAGATCTAGTCTCAGAATCGAGATTTTTCATTTTTTACAATATATATTAGATTCAAATAAGTTGATACGCTTATTGCATATTTTGATCTTGTCATGAACAACATAGACGCCACAAATCCTAGTACTAGAAAAGTACGACTGCCTTATTAACTGAACATGTCAAAGAGTTTTATTCGCTAAAATTAATGTATTAAATTGAATCTTGGTTTTGGAAAAGATCTCGTCTCGTCTTGACGAAATTTACCGAAGCAAATCTCGTTTCGTCGTTAGTCCATTTCGCATACCGTTACATAAAATGTAGGTAATATTGCTATACTTAAATATAAAAATATTCGGTTGAATTGAAGCTATATGTGTAATTTAATTAATGATTCTTTGTTCAGGATATAAGGGTTTTTTGTTTAATTTCTATAGGGTTATGGTATTCTACTTAACCAGAAAATTGAAATGACGAACTCAATTACATTATAATTTTATTTTTACAGATAACATGATAAAGAAAACAACCATCAGTACATCCATACAACTGAATAAAAAAACATATGAAGTTAACACTGAAGTCGTTGGTGAATTGATGAAAAATGCTAAAACTACGATTGTACCCCAGGGCGATCCAGACACCAAAAAAAAATATCCATGTTATTTTTGCGGAAAAAGGGAGGGGACGATTTACCGTCATTATCGTACCATCCATGGTGAAGAACCGATCGTTAAAATGTTGGAAAGTCTAAAGGGAGAACAAAGGAAAAAAGGTGAACCTATTTCAGAGGAACAAAAAGCAAGGAATGATATATATGATTATTTAAGAAAACAAGCAATGGCCAAACACAATTTGACTGCAGATGTAGACGATGAGTTTTATTCAATTCGACGGCCGCGAACCGATAAAAAGGTTTCAGATTTCGCTATGTGTGGAAATTGTAGAGGATTTTTTATTGCGACATCGATCAGGAAACATTATAAAAATTGCTGCGATTCATCCGATGTTCTAAGTAGGCCTAAAAAGTTAAGTTCAAAGCTTATAGGAAAATGTAATACCATTATAACAGATTATTTACAAAAAGTATTAGTACCTCTAAGAGTTGATGAAATAACAGATGTCATTATGAAAGACGACTTAATATTAGAGTATGGAAACAGTTATGCTTATAAACACAGGCATTCAGAACATTTAGGCGCTATGATAAGAGCTAGGATGCGTCTCCTTGCGCGCCTACTGTTAGAACTCCGAAGCAGTAACGCTGAAATCGTAAATTTCAGTGACTTATTCCATCAAGAAAATTACGATTACCTAATTGCTGCAGTGAACGTAATCGGAGAATATAATGCCAACCCTCATCTTGTAGATTTATATGCTAAACCTGCTCCTGCAGCTGCAGTGGGCGCTTATGTGAAGGAATTATTGGATCTATGGGTCGTAAAATGTATAAAAACGAGAAATGCTTCCGGAAAAGCAGATGCTTTTGAATTCCAAGCGTTGTATAAAGAATCATTTTCGAAAATCGTAGGTAAAACAGTAGCAGTTTCACAAATAGAAATTAAAAGGAACAAAAAAATTCAGTTGCCTGATGATGATGACGTAGCAAAGTTTTATGTGTACACAGAAAACAGTCTTAAGAGAACTATGGAAACCTTGAAAACTAAAAAATATACTGATAGTCTCTTCAATGAATTAGGAGAGCTTTTACTTATTCGTATACAATTTTTTAATGCTCGTAGAGCAGGTGAAATGCAACTACTTAAACTAAGTGATTGGGAAAATTTGGAAAGTCTTGATGAAAATTGTAGTAGCTATAAAAAATTATCTACAAAAGAACAAGAATTTTTAAAAAATTTTCACAGAATGCTTATAAGAGGAAAACTTTACCGAACTGTACCAGTGATAATTACGAACTTAGAAAAAGAGGGACTCGAATTGTATACTTTCTTAAGACAGACTAAATCAAAAGTACAGAAAGATAACCTTTATCTATTTGGAACAATAGGATCCGACACTAATCTAAATAGACACTTAATGACCTGCGATGTTTTGAGAAAACATAGCATGCTATGCGATGCTAAGCATCCAGAAAGATTAAGAGGCACTCTTTTTCGAAAAAATATATCTACTTTGTGTTTAAGCTTAAAGCTGACAGACAACCAAAGAACTGATTTATATCAGTGTCTGGGACATAGTGCAACGATAAATAAAAATGTCTATGCTCAACATGAGTTTCAACAGCAGATTTTATCAGTTGGTCCAGTTTTGTTGAAAGCAACGCGTATGTATGAAAACGACGATATTAATAACATTGTAGAAAGTGATGCCGAAGATCTCGCAGAATATGATGAATGTACTGAAAAATCAAATTTGAGTCAACAAGATGAAGATATTAACAATAAACCTACTACGAGCGGAACAAAACCAAAATTTGCACTGCAGACAAAGGACTGTGAAGAAAAAGATACAGGTAACTGAAATCATTAATTTATTATTAAAAATATAATTGAAATATTTTTAATTGCAATTTCTATGATTCAGTCCAAAGAAACAAGGGATCAAGTATAGTATCTCGCGATTTCAAATATCTTTGGTCGCTTTTGAAATACATTAAGTACATAGGCGTTTTAGGATTCGTTGAATATTAAGCCGTTCTCCGTATCTATTGTCCGTCTTCCAAAGAAAGTATATTTAAAACACTTGTCTCAACAACCTAAGTTGCATCTGCGATTTTCAATTTTGTAATTCCAGCATTAAATTCATAACCGATCACTGCTACAGGTAGCCGCGGCTAAGTTAAAAATCTCGTCACGTATGTGGCCGACATAATTCGTCATTCTTGCATCGAATTTCTGATTAGAAACTCCCGATTACAAGTTTGATATTTTCTCATTCGCTTTGCGCATTTTCTCATATTTTCTCATTCGCTTTGCATTTCTAGACGTATGTGAGCACCATATTATTGCCGCGACCTTGAATTTTCACATTTTGGCATTGAATTTATAATCAGCAGTTACAAAACCCTCGATTTTCAGTGATAGCCACAATTTATTTTTACCTTCAATTCTTGCATTGAATTTGAGAATAGTGCCCCAGTAGCTCCCGTGATACGTTAATTTAAATACCTACTAAAACATCCATTTTAATAGTATGACACTAACATTTTTTAACAATGCAAAATAATTTTAAATTTTCAGATTCTTATCAACCATCCGAATCATCTTCAGATGAAGAAGATCCTCGAAAAATCAGAAAAAATAAAAATAAAGTAGAACAACTTAAATCTAGAAGCAAATGGAACACCGAGGAGCATAATGCTATAGCAATCTTTCACGAGAAAACAATTAAAGGCATTACTGTTACCGGTGAAGAAATTTTGAAACTTATCGATAGTACACCAATTATGAAAAAAAGGGGACGAAAGGTTGCTGATGTACGAAGTCAACTGCAGTCCTGGAAGAAAAAAAACATAGCAACGATAAACGCTACTCTCAAAGATACTCTAGTAAAAAAAGATATTGATCCCGAAGATTCGCGTAGCATTTATCACAAAATATAATAAAAGAAATAGTTACAGTAGGAAAAACTGTGTTTATTCAAAGAAAGTAAATGCTCAGTTACGTGATAATCATATGTGATAAAACGATAAATCACAAAAGTCAATATAAGATTTATAAGATCTCGATATTATTTAGCATTAGCAAAGTTCCTTTTATATTCTATGACAAGCTTTAGACTCTAGATACAAAGAAGAGTAAAACACATAAAATATGTGTTAAGCATGTATTAAATATTGATTATCAAAGTAGAAAAGTTTTCTTCGACTACTGTAAAAGTTTTGCTATATAAGCTGTAATTAAAACTTCTTATTTTCTAATATTTATATTTCTATATTTAACTTAAGACATTGCAAAGCAAAAAAAGTGATCAAACGTAAAAAAAACTATTGCCATTGCAATATCCTAACAATATGTAATCTTTTGTGGCATGTGCGATTCTAATATTAAAAAAAAAGTTTTTCCATCCTTAATTGTATTCACTTTCACCTAAAATTAAAATGTAATGAAACAATTCCACTCAAAATTATTTTTAAATTAATTTTTAAATTAAAATATATTACAGAAGTTAAATAAATATAACTCGTGCACGCCACAAGAGATTTACAATCAACAGATTGCCTTAAAAAAAAGTAGGCCTTTAAAACATCAGATAGATGTTAATGAGTAGATAACGCGAAGCGCAAACGAATAAAAAATTGTTAGTAAATTGATATTGTTTGTTAAGTAAAAAACGGTGTTTAGAAAATCTTTGAGAATAAAAAAGATGATGGCATTAGAATGTTTATATATATATATATATGTGTGTGTGTGTGTGTGTGTG
>UCOJ01001892.1:0-19316 GCA_900474305.1 Cecidostiba fungosa
GTGCTATATTCCCCGATAAATTGAAAAATATGAATAAATATTCTTTAAAAGTACCCGTTTATCATAGACCACCTGTCATGATGGTAACAAAAGATTCAAAAGATGACGTAATTAAAGTAGAAGGCTGGTTTCTCGAATGTATAGAAGTAATGACAAAAACAATCAATGCTCAACTAAGTTTCTCCCTTTTCAAAATGATAAAAACAATCGACATGGCAAACGTTTTAAAAAAATTAGAGAATAACGAATTGAATTTAATGGCACACAAAATAATGGTTGGTTCTACACTAAATATTTATCAATGCGTACTCGGTCAAAGTTATCGTACAAATGACTTCATTATACTTGCGCCGGATTTGTTTTACTCAAAAGCAGTGATTTCATCCAATACAATAGTGGCAATGCTATTCTTAGTAATCATTGTATTTGGTTTTAAGATCCTTGCAAAATATTTCAAATTACCTTACAGATCTTGGAATGCTATAAAAATTTTTCAAATTTTAATGGGACAACCATGGCACACACAGCCATTGAAACATAACGAACGTATTCTTATGTTAACATTATTAACGCTGTCTATGATCTACACCGCAGACATTCTAGCACAGATGACAAACGCTATAATTGTGAAATACAAAATATCCTTCGATACATTTGAGGACATACGTGAGTCCGAATTACCTTTAATGATACCGGAGATATACCTTGACCTATTTGAGGGTAGTAATAACAGTGTAGTAAACATTTTGAAAAAACTTAATGTTAAGAAAGTAAATAATGTATCTGAATGCTACACTGCAAACATAGAAGGACATGTATCACTGTGCTTAACTTCGAGCTTTGACCGAAAATTTTTAATCAACAAATACGAAATTCCTAATGGTTATCCAATAATGCGAAGTACTAAACTTGCAATACGCTCCGACTATTTAGTTTGGGTTTTTGAGAAAGCTTCGCCTTTTGTTGAAAAGTTTGACGTTATCAGTCAAATGGTTATCGAGTCAGGCATTCAAAGCAGGACGGAAGCATTGAAGCTAGAAAAAATGAAATTTATGCGAATACCAAAAATACAGGATGAAAATCAGAACGACGACAAAGGCAGCGTTTCGGCGATGCTAATATGGCTACTATTTTTATCATATTCTTGTGCGGCACTCATATTTCTACTCGAGTTGTCATTTAGTTACATATTTGAAAAAGTAAGTAACTATATCACAAAAGCCTAATTCGTATTTTTATTGTTAATTTTTATAATTCTAGTTATAAATACTGCGTTTTGCAACTGTATAAGAGAGCGACTAAAGCAACTGCAAAGAGTGTTTGTAAGAAATTCGTACGATGACCAAGGCGCGCAAAACCGGACAAAGAGTATTAGCTGACGGACGGGGACTCAAGAAACTAGAATTTCCACGAAAAACATCAATACAGAGTGCGTTTTGCCTTTCGTTTGCCTGCCTGACTCACCACTATCCGTGGCACCCATTTCCCTATTATGTGGACATATACGTATGCATATAATCACATCTATACAAGTATACTGCTCAATTTTCATACGGAAACGCCTATGCACGCACGAGGATGGGTTGATCGGATTTTTGGTTATTGTCCCTCTAATAACAGCTAGACTCTGACTTCTTATGCGGCCTTGACATGAATTTCGATTGATTTGCTGTTTGAATATCTATTGTTGCAAGAAGTCTATGGTTTTTCGTGTAGACGAAATGAAAACATCAAATACAACGTTACAGTTAAGGAATGGTTGGATCAAAGATGTAATCAAGAAGAACCATTTCTGTTTAAAGACTTGTGTTAGAAGACTGAGCGCTTCGTGTTGATTTATTTAGGTAGTAAATGTACAATGAGTAATTATCTAAGAATGACTCAATTTCATGATTTTGGATCTACTTTCGCATTCCCACAGTTTGTCGACGTAACAATATATATATATATCGTTAAATTCATGGATGACGTTGCCGCTTCTCATTTACACATTAACACTTTCCACGCTGTCACTCGCACACGCGTTCATTGAGTACACTTGTTTTTTTTTGTCATTTCTTCGTTAATTTTTACATGCCCGCAAGACAAACACTGTTATGCTTTCGGAACATTCTTGCTATTTATCGTGGTGACCTGTCGTTTTCTTCGCCTTCTTAAGCATTGATTGAAGAAAAGGAACTGGTGAGATGATTTTTCATGCCTAACTAATTGTTTATTCTATTTTTACTTGAAAGATATCGCCACCGCACTTTACACTTTGAAAAAGGATGGACAGCGTAGACGAAATCGGCTTCAAACGTGTGTGTATATATATAAATTGCAACGATAATTTTTTTTATTAAAACCAATTTTTTTTTATTAAAGAAGTAACTCTAAATAATATTTGCGGTACAAGGTGTAAAATTTGCTTAGGCGGTTTTGGCCCGAATCGCAGCACGCTTGCCAGTAACGGCCTGAAAAGGGAAAGAAAAAGATTATCATCAAAATATGTTGCTGTTATGTACTTGAAGTGAATAATTCTTATTAAAATACCGACCTGGAAACCAGATTTAATACTGGCTACCGAACATCTTGAACCACATGTTTCACACTGAAGGAAGAAAAGTCTTGTATCTTTTTGCAGAATAGTGTCGGGCGAACGACACGTGTGACACGTAACGTATTCCTTGATGTATCTTCTCAGAACGTTTTCTATCTGTTTCTGCTGGAATCGACCTTTGATGATCAATTGACTGTTACCGTCCACAGAACCACTTGTACCCAACTCAGCCAGTAAGAAGTCGAGCAAATGCTTAGGTTGCCTGTGAAGTGTTTTGCAGATCTAAAAGGAAAAATATGATATGTTGTTATTGTTATCAACAATAAAATGATATCCAATATTGATTGTAAAAGATTTATTTACCTCGGTGAAGTTCGAGAAGGATGTCTTTTTCGTACCAATACGAACTACTTGTGGTGGTCTCATGACAAACTTCTGTTTCTTTCCAGCCACCATATCAGGATTCTTTTCCTTCATTATGTTGAAGACTCTTGCAAGTAGTTCATCATAGGTGTAATCTCTATCTGAACCAACCCACTGACTTGGCTCCTCTGTGCAATCGCAAAATATTTCATAAATAAATATTTTTACATGAATGAAATAAACATCAAGTACAGCTCATAACAATCTATATAAAACATACACATTCAACACACAGACAAATAGACTACTAGTAAATCTATGATTACGCTACTAAATGTGAAATAGAGGCTGCAGTGATTTTGAAAAAAGAGAGTGTATACATTTTGACTACAAAAAGAAACATTAGTGAACATAAAATCTAAAATAGAAGAAGTTCATCACAATTTAGTTAAGTTTTAAAAATTAAAGTTCTATCTTCACCAATGTTTACAATTCGAGAAGAAACTAATTTTGCTGACTAAAATTGAAAGGTGTGGTCACAAGAGAATAAATTTGTTTGTCATGTATGTCTTACCATAGTCTGCACTTCGCTCGGACTCAGTGCAGCATGTTAACAAATAACGGCAAAAATAAACATTCAGGCTCACATATATGCTTTAAATTAAATATATATTTTATATTATAGTTACCATTGTCATTGGCTTCACTTTCTTTTTTTTCTTCAGCCATCAGTTCGTCAAGATCCTTCTTCTTCTTCTTTTTCTTCTTCAAATTCTTCGAGAAGTCTAAGGACAAGTCAAAGTCCTCGATTTCCTGTTCTTCTGCTTGCGGTTCTGCAACATCCTAAAATAAAATAAACTTGCATTAGTACAAATTTAAAACTCCAAATCAAATTAATTGTTAAACAATGATCTAGACTTCTTACTTCTTTCTTAGTTTCTGGAAGGGCTGCATCGAGTTCCTCCAAGTTGAACTTTTTCTTACTCCTCTTCTTTTTACCAAAGTTTTCAAGATCTAACGATTCTTCATCCTCTGGCGCAGCAGCATCCACTTCAATATTTTCCTTGTCTGGTTTTGAATTTTCAGTTGCATCATTGGATGCATCTGCGATGGCAGAATCCAGATCGAAACCAGTCTTCTTCTTCTTCTTCTTCTTTGTGATCTTAGGATCAAACATCTGAAAGAAAAAACAATTTTCATTCATCTGATTGACTGACAACCAATTTTTTTTAATTTCTTATTCTAATTTTCCATGATGCTATAACGAAAGCGATTGAAACATAATTACACCAAATGATTTATCTTACAACTTAATGATGCAACTGCACGATGTATTGAATTGTACATGTTTGATAAATAAAGGAACTATCTCTGTATACGATTCTTGTTGCAATAAAATGCAACTTGCCTGTCTATATACTTTTATAAACATATTTTTTGCAATAAATATATGCTGCTCGTAAGTTTTATAAAATAGTAATGACGATTAAAAAACACGCATTAAAAAAAAATTTACCTGTTTTGCATTACGGTAAAAAATTAGACTCAACTTCTTTTAATGTTACAAAAAAATGCATCAAATAATTTCCAAGTACCTATAAAATACCGAAAAGAAAAATTTCTCATGAAAAACATCATCAGCCGACCACGTAAACAAAGCTTTAGAAACAAACTTAGCAAATATAAAAGAAAATTCAATAATTGCCGATGAATCTCGGGGTCATAACAACGCAAAATGCATAATAAACGAAAGTCGAATCAAAATTTTTGCAAGTAGCGTCATGTGACGTAGACGTAGGCGTGTGCGAGAGAGAGACAGAAACATAAACCGGTCGCTCGCCTCATACGGGAAGGTCGCAACGTGCATTTGGAGGTTGTGTTTTCCGTACCCCCGATTTTCAGCTTCGCGACTCCAAAAATCGCTCCAAAATCAACGCGAGAACGTAAAAAACCACGAATTTCAACGAAAAACCTGCGGATATCCTCGAAAGGACGAAAAAGGATACACGTGTACACGCATGTTATCCCAGCCATGCTGCTGTCGCATAGACATACTTCAGTCGAGCTCCGGAATTTCGCGAAACTTTTGCGAGAGCAAAGTTAAAAGCAGGTAAAAATAAAAATCACTCACCGATTCCTCTTCCGTCATTTTGATGATGCTTTGGAGTCCGACTGTATTAGACTCGAACACTAGACGCGGTTGTCCCTTGGAACTCCCGCAATATGTACCGCTGTGTGTTATTTTCGGTATTGCATCAGAAAATTCGGATATCTGGGTTTTCCATAGACGAGGAGGGATACTGAAGAGACAAAGATGGACGACTTGATGTTGGGGGTGGCGGCGCTGTTGTTGCGGCCATGGAGTATGTATGTGTATAGAGATGATGTGGCGCCAAATTTGAAAGTGGTTAAATTTAGTGTTGTTTAATATTGTAGGTAAAGTTTTTAATGTAGTGCAAGTAAGATGAAATGGATGTTACTTGGACAGATTTTGCGAAATTTTTAGAAAATTGTCAATTCAGAATTGATAAATACTTAGCATATAATGAAAAACTTTTAGTACACCGACCTACTATATGAGAATTTCTAAGTAAAAAATCCACTGACTCGGTTCAGAAAAAAAAATTTTTTTAGGGTGTACACTTATCGGACCAGGTTTTATCTGTTCTTTAGAATGTTCTCATAAGCAAGAGAAAAATAATGTTAAGTTCTCTTGTGGGGAATTTAACATGAGAAAATTAAAGACAAGAAGCCATTTTGAAAAAAAGATCCTTAAAAATTGTCGCTTAGATAAAAAGTCTGCGATTGAAAATAGCGAAAAAGTCATAAAAATCTCGATTTTTTACGAAATCCAGCGATTTTTTCCCTGTTTTAAAATTCTTATAATACGTTTAACTTTTTTTATTAACTTAAAATGCCTGGCAAACATGTGTGCCACCTCTTTCGCGTTGGTTCATTGTTTTTCTCGTGTTCAGAACATTTTATAAAGAAGCGAAAAAACCTAGTCCGGTAAGTGTACTCCCTAAAAAATTATATTTTGTTTCTAAACCGTGTTAGTAGATTTCTTATGTAGAAATGCTCAAATAGCTTTTACAATTTTCTATCAATTTATTATTTATTATTGTTTTTTCTTATAATATTGATTTTAGCGAGAAAATATCGATGGCTTATCTACTTAGAAACCCCCAGAAGATTCCTACCAGGGATCTGTGCATCTACGTATTTTTTGATGAGAAAAGCAGCTCCAACAATATTTTTCGACAAATTTCATTCAATTTTCTATACATCAAAGCAATTATGTAGATTTATGATCGTCACGATCATAAATCTAAATAAAACTGCCGTTATACACGTGTGTCTTGTAAATATCCAGTATACAATGCATACATCATCAACCAAACAAAATTCACGCGCAAAATCGTTCAACGTGGCAAAAAAAGTTTGCGAACCATATTTGCATAATTTATGCGAAAAGCCACTGTTCAGGAGCAGAAAAAACCAATGCTAGCCAAAGTTTAAGCACCTGCATAATATAGAAAGCATTCGTGAAATTTGATACAGTATTCAACCTATAATGTGTGTCTGACCGTAGGAACTTATTTTCTACTTCGATCCGCATAAAAAGCCGTTTCTCCTCTTCATCTCTCTCTCCCTATCATCTAATTTTTAATACCAGCATCAATGCATAGTTCAACCCTAAAAAAATCCTCGTCAATCGTTTACACAAGCTCTTTCACAAAAAAGCTCGTTTTCCATATACGCAAACTCTATGTTGCACTGGTATACAGACATAAACACACAACCAAAATAAAACCCTTATCCGTCGTCACGCCTCTATACAAACTACTCGAAAACCTCAACAAGCCCTCCTCGAGGCAACAGTAAAAAAGAAGAGGTAAAACCAAGTGCTCAACCCACGTTAATTTCCTATATATATGTACATTACTCTCTCTCCACTTATCTCGCACAGCTACAATCGTACACATCCTAAAAAAAAGCGTCTCTCCCTACCCTGAGTAAAAAAAGAGACGACACAAGCTATATAGCTCTATATAACCGCGGCTGCACCTGTCCCCTGCAGCGGCTCCCTCTCTTGCGCAGCTTATTGATTCGAGCCGCGGAGAGAATGCAGCAGCGGAGCGAAAAGCTCGCACCGACGAGTTCGTCGTCTGATGGCTGCTGTAAGTGTGTGGAGGTGTCTATATAGCTACCTGTGCACTGATGGAGGGGTATACACATCCCCTCCGAGAGCTTTCTTGGGGAAGGGATCGTCAGAAACGAGAGCTTTTATCGGTGTTTGTGACGAGCTTTTTTTGAAAAAAGGCGCGAAAATAAGTATAATAAAAAAAATATCTATATACTATGTTTCAGTGTATACAGATCACTGAAAAGTATATACGAGTGTTTTCATATGTGTCATTAAAGCGTGCATAAAATAGGAGATATATTACTCCCTGAAGTGCACTTAAACTCGAGCAGTAACTCTTATAACGAATATAAAGCTTTCGTTGCGGTTATTGCCGATTGTTGTACGAGTGAAACTAGTGTGCGATGAGCTGACAAAAAAAAACCTTATAGTCCTCAGTATATACGTAATGAATCCAACGAGTGCATAAAGCTCAAGAGTAAATACGCCACACAGGCGTGTATCAGGCAAACTAATTTTTTAAACAAGCTCTATTTTTAGCTTCGCAGGACATAACACGTGCAGCTTATTATCACACCTTTTCATACTTTGCGCCCTTCACAGGCTTCCCGTTTGTCGCAGTCGAGTGGACAAGATAATGCCATTATCGCCGAGTGTATATAAATATACAATAATAATAAAGAACAGCGAATATGATGCGAAATTTCGAATGTCACTAGTACCGTCACCAGACGGTACTAGTGACGCCGTCGCATTTTCGTTAAAGCTCTCCTGCAAGCACAAGCGAGACAGAAAGTTGTATACATAGTGCTACAATCCCATCTCAAAAAATGCTCGACATTCTTGACTGAGAGCTTGCGAGCTTTTTCATCAAATACGCTCAGCTGTGATTCCAGACCGTCGCTGCTTGACAAGATGGTAAATGAAGCTCCTCACCTGCCGATTATTAAATTGAAATAAAAGAAATATAAATATGTATCGTTACGTAAAACACAACACCCCCTCGCAAATTTCGGCAAAAGCTCGGAAAATCCGGGCGACGTGGGGTGGCAGAGCAATAAGGGGGGGGGGGGGGGGGTACCTCGGCCGGGAGAGCTTTCACTGGTGGGGGTGTACTGCTGCTTCTCGCGCGACTTTGACAGACGCATTCTGCCGGCAATGTGCGCGCGGAACATGGCTGCAGTGCGTGGCCGCGATAAGCTCTGACACAGGTGCACGTATATATATTATATATACACACATAGATACAGAGACGGACTCGGGGAGGGAACGTTCGATCTCGTAGAGCTTGATAAGGAGCTGATTACGAGCTTTTAGAGAGAGAGAGACAAGTGTGTGTGTAGTCGAGGCGTCGGAATGGACTCATCGTCGTGTATTGAGGTAAGAGAGAGAGAGAGAGAGGATGGGTTTTCTTAAATATTTTTTTTTTCGGGGTGTAGAAGAGTATATGTGGGCGTGTGTGTGATAAAGCTCTGAGGTAATTTTATCGACGATAGCTGATGTGTATTATATACTCGGCTTTTTTGCTCCTGTGCTGCGGACATTTTCGGTGCTATACTCCTGTGCAGTGAACTTTCTCTCTCTCACTCTGATGTGCGATATGGATCTGGTGCAGTGTTATCACTTGAAGTTGACCCTTTGGTTATCGGCTGATCGATGTGTGCTTTGGTCGACGTGTAAAAATTATTGTTTATGTCATGAATAATCGAAGCGAGTTTTGATGCGAAGCTTGAGAGAAAGAATTATTGTATTAGGTATCTTTTGGGTGAAAATCAATTTTATTCGCGGTTTGTCGCATTTTCTGCATTAAAGAGCGAAAGACACTATGTTTTCGCTGAAATCTGTGTCATTGCAATGCGGCTAAATCTTCAAGCCTGGTGTGCTGCACTTTGTATAGACTTGAGATATATATATTTCAAGTGCTTTTAATCGAGTTAAAATTCAACACTTGTATAATTAGCTTTCAAATAAGCAGCTCTCTCTCTCTCTCTCTCGTTACATAATTTTATATGTAAACGTCTTGATTGATTGGAGATGTTATAAATTAAACAAATTTTTTTTGCGATTTTCAAAACGTATATGATTATTGTTGTTTCATTATTTATTTTTTGTTGCTGCCATGTGTATGCGTGTAAGTCGCAAATAGCTTTTATCTTGACAAAAAATATTGATTTCAAGTATCCCTTATAATATCTTGATATTGAAATGAAGTATACAATCTAATGAATTGAAAACAACTTATGTAACCTATATTATATATTCTTTTATGATTATTTATCTAAATTCATTCGCTACTCTCTAAATCTGAAAGAGTAAAAACTCTGTGCAAAGAGTGACTCAATTTTACCTCTTAAAGGAGTGATTTTTCACTCTTTCAGATTTAGAGAATGTCTTTCGAGCGTAGTGAACGAAAAAAAGTATCTCGCTTAAAATCTCTACTCGACATACAGCAAAATTGAATTTTGTAGCGAGCTCACGATATGCACACATATATATCAACATTTCCAGTAATACAATCCGAGATACATCTGAATAGTCATAAAATCGAAGTTGTCAAGGAAATAAATACGCTCTTTAGTTTCATAAAAGCTGCGCAGCATCAATACACACGTGTCATTTTTTTAAACGTTTATATATCGAACGACAGTAGCCTCTTAAAGAAAAAAAGGAGACTTTTTCCTTTTGTTTTATGCAAACGCGTATCCGTAAAACCGTCGCTAAACTTGATTTACTGCCCTGCCTTTTAAGAGCGTGTAATTTTCTCATACAGCTGACCGTATATGAAAATTACACCTTTTCCAGTATAAAGAATAATTTTTATTCAAATATAGAATCATTTCAACTGACATAATATACAGGACGATTATTGTCCACAGTGAAAAGCAGATGATCAGCGTCGACTAAAAGACGCCTCGGCATATATATATACATCACACACAAAAGAGAGCGCAGTGACATGGCAGTGGACATCCTAGATGTGGATCACCTCGCGGTGAGCGCGATCGTTACGGTCGGCATGCAGCTGATCTTCTTCACGATCGCAGCCACCTTTCAGATGGACAAACTCACGGATTTCGCGGGAGGCGTGAATTTCATTATCCTCGCCCTCCTTACCTTCTTTCTCGGACAGGTCGGTAAGGTGAGTTGGCCGCATCGCCTTATTTCGAAAAAAATAGCTCTGGGATCTATTTTTTTTTTATTATATATTATACATCTATCTCTCTACTCTGTCTACCCGATAATATCTGTATCTCGTCTCTGATGTGCTCTCTCTTTCGGACGTGTGTGTGTATTGTATATATAATATTATCACGTGAGATTATATAGACTTATGTAACTGTTATATTATACCTTTATCTTATCTCATTATTCTCGTCAGATGTGTGTATATAGATATATTAATTGATATATACATATGTATATTTTGTCCTTCGGACATCGTTTGAATTGTCTGCCTATATATACTTCTTAGAGATATATACATATATTACATATTAGTTTTCGACCTTCTAATGTATAGACATGCAAGTTATAGAGTAATTTGTAGAGATCTGCAGTTAAATTTTGTGCATTTACTTCAGACAAGTCTAATAACGTATGCGTAATAATTCTTGGTTCCTGTTTAGTATTATTTATTTTTTTTTTTTAGTGTATCGCAAAGTAAATGTAATTTTGATATTATAGAACTGGCAGTCGTAGACGCAATTGTTGTCATAGAGTAATATATAATTAACGCTGTTAAAAATAGATTTATGCGTGAGGCTGGATGTTTGATGAATTTTAGTTGATTATCGATTAGTTTATATACCGCTATATTTGGAACTTCTAAAATTAACTTGACGCAGGGGAGACTTTACTTTATCAACAACTTTTTCTTCTATAAACACTTTTACAGGATTTAAAAGATTTTCAACAGTTGCTAAGTAGTTAACATTTCAATCAGTCCATGAGTTTGTTTGACCAATATTTTAAACTTTGAACAATTTTGAGACTCAAAATCTTGGACGATTATGCACTACGCGATACATCATAAATAATCGAAAATCTTTCGTTCCAAATGCGCTGATTTTGAGAAAAATAAAGTCGGATATGTCGCTTGTCACGAACAGCAAAACTTTTTTCAAGCCGACGTAGATTTATTAATTGCAAGTTTTTATCGCGATTCAATAAGATAACGGGCCGCCGTCCAAAATCGACTGCCAACCGATCGAATCTCATCCTTTATATATTCCTCGGTTTTTTTTTCGTTAGTATATACTTTGTGGTATATATGTCCATACGTTTCGTTCTGAAAGTTGAACTTGTGTATGTAAATGGATTAAATTTACGTAGTTATACATTGGCAGATATGTAGACATTACAATATACTAGTGTATAATAAAACTTTTTTATTAAGAGATATTGTTTTTATATACATATATACAATAGTACGTAGATGAAGTTTCGTAGATAGACGATTATTTCAGATTAAATTTGAAAAAAATGTATGTTATTACTACAGAGCTATTGAAGTAGAAAATAATTTTCGGGACTGGTCACAGCTGATTTTTCGCACTGGGTCATGCGGCAGTCAAATTGCTTTGCTTGTGTATTAGAAGCCAGGTTTTTACGAAAGTAATATCATTCCTGAACGATAAAAATGTTAGATTATTATTGAGTTTAAAAACAAAAGGAGAAAAAAACGTAGAAACCTGACTTCGTAAAGCTAATAAGATCAAATATTATATTAATTGAAATTATATTTTTAATTGATATAACATTTCGAAAAATATTTCAGATTAAATAAGATCAAGATTTGAGCGAAAAGTTACTTTTCAAATACAAAATCGATATAATTAAAGCTTCAATGAAATATTTCCTACGTTTCATTAGTTCTCGTTACTGTAATAATATTCACAAATTATTTGGGTATTGGTAATAGTTTCTTTTGACAAAATTTGTATTTTGCTCAATTCTACAATTTCTTTATCACATAAGTTTTAAGAATCGAATTTACGTATACTTTTGCAACATGCTCGTAATTCAAAGGTTTTTTGGAATCTTATGTACAATAAAAATATACATACCGAAATTCTGATTGCAAAAAACCTTTAATTAAACATTTATACGCTTCGATATATCTAAGCTTCTTTGCATCCATTTGAGCCATCGATTATCACTGCATTACTTTTATCATATGAATATTACGTGAAAAACAATAATTCTTCAGGGTGATTATAGACTTCTCCATGTTTAGGTAAATTATAATAAAATCAAAAGTGAGAGTCAATCCTGGTGAAAAATTATCAACAAAATAAACATCTTCTTTTCTCAAGCCATTCATTAACAAAATTAATTTTGCCAAAAAGAAGATGTTTATTTTGTTGATAATTTTTCACCAGGGTTAACTCTCATTTTTGATTTTATTTTAATTTACACTAATTTTTTATAATTACTGATGCACTTTTCAAAGTTTGAAACAGATGTCGATGAGAGAAGACTCGTTGTTTTTCGCTTTGCATCCATGTTTAATAACGAAAGTGTGCAGTGAAATATTAATATATATAAAATACAGATGAAGAACACAAAATTTCCTTGCACACTTTCCGATCGATTAATCTAGTCCGTAATGTATCCGAGAAGAAAACGTGAACGTTTCAAACGATTCATAACAGCTGCGAAGTACAAAATAAACCTTGACGTTTTCTCAGAGTATAATCTATATGACATAAACATAACATGTAAATATAATAGTTATATATAAATATATATACGAATAATATCGAGAGCAAAATCAATTGGGCTGTAACGACTCAATAAAACGAGCAGCAGCGGCCAATCCCGAATTTTAAAATAGGCGAATGCCCGTAGCTGGAAGTGCCACTCTATATCAACCTCAGAAATAAAAAATCCTCCGACTATAATTCAGCCCCACATACAGCGCTCTCGAATAGATGTTAAATTATTAAATGAATTTGTGAACGTTTTACAGACCTATGACAGTCGTCAGCTTATGGTGACTATTTTTGTTTGTCTCTGGGGAGCTCGTCTCTCCTGTTACCTACTTTATCGTATTGTCAAAATTGGAAGGGACAAGCGATTCGATGACCGACGAAGCAATGTCATACGCTTTGCTGTCTTTTGGACTTTTCAGGTAAAAATTCTCGTGTATATTAATGCGACTCAATCACTATCTATCTAGTCTAGCTTCGGGACACTCTTATTTTTGAGGTATATAAAGAATTAGATCGTTATTTATACACTGCGAGATATAAGTTTTTTTTATCGAAACTTCAATATGTCAGTGTCTCTCAACGCAGCCAGACATTTGAAGTGTGTGAAAAGATTGTTCAGGTATCGGACGCACATTTTCTATACACTCTATATTTCTATACCATGTGCTGCTAAAGCTTGTCATATCTCATGATTCTTTTTTTTTCTTACACTGATTGACACGACTAAATTATATCCAACGTCTTATATCTCAACCCTGGTAGACAATTCACCAGATTCTGGCCAGTATTTCTGGTCAAACTTTTTAAAAATAAGGTATTTTTAAAAATTCTGTTCAGAGTATTTCCAGAATGTTTAGATAAACGTCATGTTAACATTTGTTGGGCAGAAATTCTGGCCAGAATCTGGTGAATTTTCTATTTGCATCCACTACATTATTATGGTATTGTCAAAACCCAAGTTTCTTTGCAAAATATATTGAAAAAGGAGAGCACGATACGACCAAAAAATATACATACGATCTCCGTACCCTGATCTCCGAAATAAATCAAGCCGCCAGCCTCATAAATCGCTGACTAGCTCAAAAAAGCATTAAAACCAGTAGCAATAAACCCAAGCTCGTAAAGCTGGCACACAAACACAAGCACGAAATGAAAGCTGGACTATCTGGTTACGTGTATGAACAGGCGGTGTGGGTGTACGTGGTCAGTCTGCCGGTGATAATCATCAACTCTCCAAGACACAAGATACCACCGGCACCTAAGACCATGACGACTCTGGACAGTGCTGGTACCGGTCTCTTCGTTGTTGGTCTCTTGGCTGAGACCTATGCCGATCTGCAGAAGTTTGCGTTCAGGCAGGATCCTATCAACGACGGCAAGTGGTGCAATGACGGTAAATAACCAATAATCGATATTCTGATTGTTCATTTGATGAATTATGCTTCGGGCGATACTCGCTGATGTACATTTTAGTTTTGAATATTAAAGATCGAGTTGCGGTAATAGGTTTTCGTAGATAATTTTTTATAATTCAGGGTCATGAAAAATTGTTGAGACTTGTACTTGGATGGAATAACATAGTTCAGCACGTCTCGGAGTAAATTGGCGAAAGGCTTCAATAATATATAAGAATACTTGGAAAGTTCGACCTTCGGAAGCTTTTTGTTACGCGCGGCACAATTTTCAGAGAGGAGAAAAGTAAAAATCCTCCAGAGTGCAATTCAGGGTCGCACGAGACTGTGTCGATTAATAAAACATCATCGAATTTAAACAGCCGAGAGAGAGAGGGAGTTGCAAAGTTTAACACGCCTTTATCATCATCACGCGATCTCGTCGTCATCCGCTATGACTCGTCGTGTGTCTGACTTTTTACTTCTCGTGTATACTCCATATCGATTTTTTCCCACCTACTTATGTATATACTCCAAATTAAAACAAACCACTGCAACATCACTAGTCGAAATCATCGTATCCAAATAATCGCTTGATCGTCAGGCCTCTAGTATAGCAATTAGCACATGACACAATAGATCACGTCGTAGCCAAGGCGTCAAGAGATTTTCGATTTTTTTCTTTCACACCCGGCATTCATATATATATACACACACACACGTATATATATTTCCTTTTTGTTGCCGTGATTGTACGTTACTGCTGCTGTTTGGTCGTCCCTGGCACGCTGCCATTGGCCGTAAACTGTTGAATCGATTGCTGTGGGCCACACATAAGGCCTGTGGAGGCTCTCCAGACACCCGAACTACTTCGGCGAGATCGTCGTCTGGTGGGGCATCTTCGTCATTTCGCTCAACGTCATCGAGGGTATCGAGTGGATTGTCATCGTTTCTCCAATCTTCACCACTATCATCATACTATTCCTCTCAGGGATGCCGTTACTGGAAAAGGCAGCCGATGAAAGATACCGAGAGTAAGTATATTCAATTAAATTCTCGATAACATGATGGTTCGGTTTGACTCCCCAGCTGACAATCGAAAAAATCAGATGATTAATCATGTGAGATTTCATATGATTTATCACATGATTCAAAACGATCACATGATGTATCATATGATTTATCATGTAGCTTCGAAAATGTCATATGATAAATCACATGAATCTTTTCAGCTGGGTCACCAAAACCGGTCGCGCTCTACTTCTCTAGCGGTTAATCCCAAACCATAATCGCCACCTAGCGGTGACTCTGGGCACTAAAAACATCAAAATCTGTGTTCACAGCAACGCCGATTACCGGTACTACAAGCAGTCGACGTCGCCGTTGATACCGATCCCACCGGCGATCTACTCGGAGGTGCCCTGGTTCCTCAAGTTCATCCTCTGCTGTGAATTTCCACTTTACGATTCTCTGGACGTGAAACCTCGGGCAGCCGTCACCGAATCAACATCGATAAGCCTCGCTGCGTCCACGTAGCTATAAGCGTGCGTCGGCTTCCTTCGTCTGTTATCGACGGAAATCGGCGCACGTAAAACCCCGAGTACAGCTCTCAAAGTCGATTGATTGTATATCAACTCGACTATTAAGATATAACCATTATTGTCTTTTAAGCGAGACGTGGTTTTATTGTATTGTTCTTCTGTCTTTACATCTCGCCGCTGTCTTCCCCAACTGGAGCTGGATATATTATAATTGTGTGAATTATACCAGTTATCGATTTTCCAATGGTATGTTGGAAAATCGATCTATATAATTACCAGCTTCGTGCCTATTGTCGCGGCGAGAGACATCAGGAATATGTGGCGCAATGTAACGTCTTTTCTACTACTCATTTTTCGTCATCTCTTATTATTATTATTATACTAATTGTTATATACTCTTTTATTCTGGTCCAGATAACACGAGCAATTGTTTACGATGGAAATAAAAGCATATGTTATATTCGAAATGTCAAATTGTGAAACTATAATGTCTTCATCGTTGATGCAATAACTATACACAGCGTGTACTACCAATACAATACTGAGAGAAATTCAATACAACTTTGACCTACTGCATGAACATAAGAGCATCTTTGTGACACACGTCAATTAAATAAATTCATTTTTCTCAGTATATAAGTCTCTCGCGAAACACAAATCGTCGCGAGAAGAGTGAATGTTATCTGGGAATATGTATATTATAGTAGTTTTAACTATTTTTCGAGCGATCGATGACTCAAACAAGATTTTGATTGATCATTCTCGAGACAGATGCAGCTAATAATCACTGGAATTTTATGTCGACCTCGTGAAATTCGATATACTATCAATGCGTATACTCTATTCGCATACTAATAATCGATGCACATTAAATTTAAAGCTTTCTCTATATTAATCGCCGATATTTTGTAATTTCGTACCTGTTATATATGCGTTCATCGTTACGTTATCAATTATACACTTCAAGCGTTACATTACACAGCGTCAATTACTTCTAATATTCTTCTACATTGATTTTTATTTTCTTCACGTTCGTTTATGTAAATAATTGTAAAAAAAAAAGAAATTCGTTGTTACTATAAGTTTGTAAAAATTCTATAACGACATGTTCCACGTGAATATATTATATTCTAAGCATGATATGCACAAAGAAAAAAAAACTTGATTCTCCAGAGTATTATAGAATATTATCCTGCATTCGCGCATTTTCCTATGTATAAACATTAACTGTAAAATACGCATTAAAAGTGCCACACATTGTGTATTGTCTTCGATGACCTGAAGAAGAAGAAGAAACGAAAAAAAAACGCTCAAAATATACGAGTGAGAATAAAAACAATTTCTGAGACTGGAAAAATATTTTTACGAAGACTCACGAAGATACGGTTGCTCTCGTGCTCGTATTATACACGACACTTGTTCTTGTAAAACATTATATAGGGAACAACAATTTTTTAACCTTGACAGTTTTACTCCGTTTTTTATGGTAAAACTCTATTCAAGATTCAAAAAGTATTCAGAGAATATAATATCCATTAGTGTGTAATGTTAGATGCCAAAATGAAACTGCCTGTATTCACTATTACATTATTATTCAAACTTCCTCTTTTAACGCTCTTATTACTGCAATAACAAACTATAATATAACTTTATATAGCGGGACTAAGTAATAACTGGAAGAAAATCGATCGAGATTCACATAGTTTTTTCATTGACGAAAGAATTATTGAAAGAGCTGTGTGTAGTCCAAGTACTTTGCCCTCTTCCAAAATGACTCAACAAAATCGACTCGTCTCCCAGAAACGATATATAGCGAGAAAAGAGCCAATTCCTTCGTAACTTTGAGTAAAAATATTTTTGCCAGCTCATCATCTCGTGGATAAAAAACTTAAAAAACAGAGACCAGGATGTGATCGTACCGAGCCATCAGAGACTTAGGGTATAGAAAAAAAAAGAATCTATATTGCGTTAGCTCCAATATTTCTCGCCACACACATGTACATTCATGAAACGTCGATGTGTACATCTCGTATTGAAAGACACGAGATGATTATATTAAAAAGAAAAACGAGATTCCTGTGGTGAACAAGAAGTATACTATTATTATAAACCTATTACCGATTTTCTGATTTATCGCTTCCAGTTACATATATACACACGTATTATGATTAGCCGAAAGCTTCCTAGTGCCAACTCCGTAAAGCAATTTAATGCTGTATACTCTCCTATATAGCGTTTAAGCGGACGACGCGTATACTTATTATAATAAAAGGTTGAGCGGAATAATAACGAGCTGACTTTTTTTCTAAGGTTCGAGGGATATATAACGATCTAGTGTGTAATAATATCCAAAGTAATTTTCATCGTGAAAACCAATATGACATTGTAACGAACAAACAAATCCATCATGCGCCTTCACTCGACATGTAAATAAGCCCCTTAATGATGATTAAAGAAGTAACAAAGCCAGTGTTTTACGAGCTGAGTGAGAGAACAACATGCGAACGACTAAAAATCACGAGACTATGATTTTCTCTGTATTATTATACGACGAGTGTGTATGTGTGTGTTGTGTGTAAATATATTTTCGAGCGTCGAGGAAAAGAAGAGAAAGCGAGAATTTCACGATGTACCTGGTATTATATTGTACTTGTATCTCGTATATAACAAAATGTATAATTACATACGATTTGCGCAAAAGTTTTGCCGAGATATATGCTCGTGCCCTTGGATCACTGTGAAAGGTGAATTTCAGTCTGTGATAGGCACTTTCTTCATCCTTGTTCGAACATATACGCTTAAGGGGGTTCGAAAGTCAATTAAAAATTCAAATTTCGCGCCACAAAATAGCAGACGGAAAAACAATTAATTTACTTATAACAATTGATATAAACAAAATTACGAAAAACCAAGAGTTAGTTGCCCTCCGTTATGTAATTATCTATCATTTTACAAAGTTTCAAGTTATTATAACAATATATGTCGCCGAGAAAAGCTTGAAAAATATAAAAAAAATCGTATTTTAATAGTGAAATATATAACGTACCTTTGACTGGAAAGTGGAAGCGGTATGTGTGAACCTTGACCAGAGGTGATGAGAACGGACGAGGCGTTGCCGTTACTGGCGGATGATGCACCGGTGGCAGCGGAGGCCGCCGCAGTGACCGCCATCTTGTGCCGGAGGTTTGGGAACGTCTCGATGACGAGGTCCCGGAACTCGAGGAGGGCGCCGACCTCATTCTGCAGCTCCTGTAACGCGACCAACGACTTGGCCTGCTCGCTTATCAGGTAGTGGAACGGCCCGGGACGTAGGGGCATGCAGTCCATGCCACCGACGACCCCGTTCACGCTCACTACGCCTTCCGATGCCCCACTGCCACACTGAAAATTTCAATCGTTGTTATTTGTTATTCTTTCTTTTAATTACGAGATTGTTATTGTTATAGTATCCTATATTTCTCTCTTTCAAAACAAGGGGGTCTCAAAGTCAATTCAAATCCAGATTTCGCGCCACAAAATAGCAGACGACAAAAAGTAACTAATTTGCTTATAACAAACAATAAAAGCAAAATTATGAAAAACTAGGACATCACTGCACTCCGTTATGTAATTATCTGTCAT
>UCOJ01001893.1:0-19019 GCA_900474305.1 Cecidostiba fungosa
CTCTCTCTCTCTCTCTCTCTCTCTCTCTCTCTCTCTCTCTCTCTCTCTCTCTCGCTCTCTCTCCCCACCTCCCCGTCTTGCTCAATCTCGTCAATTCTACATCGACCTCTATATCGACGTATACACACGAATATTTTATCGCAGCTCTCACATCTTTTTCTCTTTTATTTTAACAAATTTGTTCAATTTCTATAGGCTGTATTTTCGTCTATTTTTAATGCACTTGGCGAATAAGGGATGGTGATTATTGATTTTTAGAACACAGTAGCGAGCTGCGGTTCTATTTATTCCACCGATGCAGGTAAACTTGATTTTCAAACGTGCTCAATAGTTACATTTATTTTATTAAAAACAAAGCAATATTTGTTTTAGAAATAGTAAAGTAAAAAACTGTGGGTGCGATAACAGTAACTTCGATAACAACCATATTACATATTCTATTTCTAGTATACTTATTTTCATATGCATTGGAATAATATTAATAAATGATTGAACAATATACAAACATGTTTAAAAATGCATATTGTTATCGATAATTTTCTATTCTGCAATAATTGAATGTACATTATTAGTTTAAATGAAAATTAATTTAAAAGGAGACAAAAATGTCGATAAATTATTAGTCCATAATTTTCTTTTTTTTTCTTTTTTTATACATGCTAATCTGCTATTCTACAAATCAATAAGTTTACGTTTTTCATGATGCGTTAAAAATTAATCGTTTTATTCTACACTAAGCTCCATCGTAAGTGTTTCAAGCTCTGCATTTCATGACAGGTTGTCATATAAATATTTACTGAAATAAATGAGGAGCTATACCATTAACTGTTTCAACTACACATAATTCATATTATTTTGAAGTCAAAGCTTGCATAACTCTGGCAAACTAGCAACCCTCTGTGGCTCTGTTCCTATTAGCTCGACTATTACAATTGTCTAACCAAATTCCTTCGGTATCTAAATAAGTTAATAAATGGAAAGTTAAAAGATTGACAAATTGGAAAAATAAGAAGAATTTATGAATCTGCGCGAGACCAAATTAGCGTGTAACAGTCCGATCCAATTATCCGGACAAATCCTTCCCCGCATCTCCTTAATTTTCTCCGACCCTACCTCATCAACGTTCGTGACTTCGCCGACCTCCCAGACTTCATTCTTTTACGCGTCTCCAAAGCCCCGTCGACTTTTTCTGACAGCCGCAAGCGCCTATAGCGTATCCCTTAAGGAAAAGGAAATTCAAGCCAAAGGCAAGCCTGGCGTCGTCATCGTTTTTCTCCCCCTTGCTGTCCGCGTCGCCACAATCCGCATTATTGACACGATATCCCCAGGCAGCAGGCGCCGGGTCGTCCGCAGATTTCATCTCTCCTGGCTGGTTCAGCCGCTGTAAATACGGCCACACAGACGTAGTGATCTCGTGATCCTTTGATCTTGAAACGCCTGACGCGAGCTCGTCACTGGTATAATTGCGGCCTGAGAGTACGCTCTATCGCGCCACTCCCTATCTCTAACCCCTTACGCTCTGCTCCCTTATATTTGAGCTATTATTCAAGTGTGCTATTGCTTTCTCTCGATCTATACTGTTTTTGGGTGTACAAGGTTATTCCAGCTACTAGATAGATAGAAGATGGAAGCAAAAAAAAATAAGGGATTACAGGGGACGGAGTGGGGGGACTGAGTGTGCAAGGTATTGACTGGAATGCTGATGGGAAATAATATATATATATATATACGGTATGGCCTGGAAAGATCGTGAACTCCTATATTTATATTTATAAAAGTTTCATAAATGATCGTATTTAATATACTCACACCTATTCTCCTAGAGAGAGGTAGTGAAAATCAATATTTATAAGTTTGTTCAAATGTGTGTGTTGAGATGTTTATAAATAAAATATATTTTTTCTAGAATGTTTAAAAAAATATACATACATTGTTCTGGCCATTACTTTGATGCAGGACACAAAGGTATATAAAAAGATAAGCTATCACCGATAACGCTAGCTGTTTCAATCGACAACAAGGGGGATCCTACGCGCGATGCAAACACTCGTGAGAGACTTTCGTGCCGTTAGCGTAAAGATTTTTTTATCGTTATCTTTTTACTGTCTTTCGCGTGAACGGAGAAACAAAATTGTAGTATTACGTAAAAATTGCAGGTGTTTTATGTTGCGTGGAAAATATAATAGGCTGTACCTTAAATGCCTATCCTTTGAATCACACTTATTTTTAAGCGAAATATTTATTTTAAATACCAAATAAAAATTCTTTTTTAATATTCAATACAGTGCGTTAATATTTATATACTGATAAGTAGTTTTATACGATTATATACTATAGGAAAGTAGCTTCATTTATTTGTAGTAAATGTTGTTATATTATTTATTTATCACCTATTTTGTACCAATATTAAATTTAGTTTCAATTTTATTTGTATTTTGTTATCAAAAATAAATTTTTAAAATGATCTAAAATTTATCATTTTTGGAACGTGAAGCTGGATGTAGTTAGACATTTTCTCTGGAACAATGCATCGATGTTCTATATTTTCTAGCCCACTCAGCTTATAATCGAATATAAATTACCTTTTTATATACCGTAGGTGTATCGGCTTTGCCTCGGTTATCGCGAGATCAAAGCTTTGACGGGAACGTCCATCCGAGCGCTGGTCTGTACTGCTGCACTTCCGAAATGCTTGAAAGATCGCACGCGGCTAGGCGATAAAACCAAAGCAGCAGTAGCTGAGAAGCCGGTCGCCTGTATTCTCTCTGCGAAATGCCGTAGCCAGCAGCTTTCCTAAAACAGTAGAAGCGGCAAATTGATTTTGACTTTAAGTTGTGGCCCTCTTGTACGTGAGCTTTGAAAAACAGGCAAGGTTAGGGACCGGAAAAAGGGGGTCGTTCTATAGCTTTTTATCGAGATTTTCAGTGTTTGATATGGGGTAACGTCTCCACTTCGACATTCGACCCTTTTTCCTCGTGCTTATAGGCACAGCTACGTGAACGGAATAGCTGGCGAAATGTTTAAAATGTTTTTTGTTGCCCGTTGGTTTTGATTTTTTTTCTCTGTTTTTCTTCGATATCCATACAAAAGAATTGTTTTCAGAGAAGTCAATGTTTATGCGTGAGCTGAATAATCAACATGTGGTGCGACCCGTTGAAACCATGCATGATGTACAGTAGCCGTTAATTGAATCTTTGAATATTTAGAACGTCAGCCATGACACTTCTCATATATTTCTTATGGAGAGGTGTCATGGCTGACGTTCCAAAATTCAAAGTTTCAATTAACGGCTACTGTACATTAGTAGGACTAACGTTTGATTTATACACTTCATATCACAAAAACTATTGCTTTAGGATTGATTATCATCGATGGAAATTACAATATTTTCAGATGCACTTTGAATTCTTTTATATATAGTAGATTATGATGTATTTATATTTCTGTAGCTTGCAAGTAAAAATCATTGTTTATTCATTGACACGCAACCTCCTCAATACTAATCACTATATTATTATAATCACTGATACTAATCCCAATAAGAAATATCGATATTGTTCGAATAATATAGATGTAATATAATACATTTTCTTCTTTATTGTTATTATAAAATGTAAAAATAATTCAGAAAATTAATTTTTTTTTTTACATTTCAAATTTTGGATTAGAAAAACATGCAAATGATAAAATACAAAGAATTACCATGTTGTCTTTGTTGAAGAAATGCAATAGCGAGGCTCAAACCATTCAGAATAAGCCGCTCGTAATAACGTCGAAAATGTAAATGTTTTCATTGTCTATATATTTGCTGATAGCCTCTGCATCCATTCGTACTTGTATACGCTACTAGTCGAGTTTCCATTCAAGCGTACTGATTGGCTTATTTCGAACGAATGGAAACAATGACGGATGGAGAGCGAATCTCCAATTTGAAAGTCGATTAATTTTTCTCTATCAACATACCCAATGAATCGGTTTAATTGTCAATATAGGTTTTTGAACAATTTCTCCTACACAATGAAATAGATATAAAATGCAACCTATATTTTAAAACAAGATCTACAATAATAACGTTTAATTGTTTAGTGTTCAATAATACATTTTTGGAGTTTGTAAATTTAAAAATTCTTGAAGGTCCGGTAAAGTATACTTTCCTTTTTTTATAAATTCGTATAGTACGTAATCATTAAATAGCCAGACAAAACAATAAAATTTCAAAATTGAAAAGATTGCGACGACCTTTAACTCGGCGAGTAATCAATAATAGAATTCAATTCAACGAAACAGCAAACTCGCTTATCGGTCGCAGCTAATCAATTCCAAACAAAAACTCGCAACCACAGAGCGTGCATGCAAGCTATCAAGAGAGCTGGCTGTGTCGCGGGCTCTCTCTCTCTCTCTCTCTCTCTCTCTCTCTCTTCTGTATATATACTTCATAACTGCATCAGTCCGCGTGCAGGCAGCGACGGTAATCGGTTTCAGTTACGAGGCGAAACAAGAAGTTGCTGGCCGTTGCCACCGCGGTTTACGAGCGCTGCACACGTGCTTGTCGTCACTATCGCGTGCGTAACTTTCTACACTTCTTACGTATGAGTGTATGTGTGTGTGTGACCGCATCACTCCTGATGTGAATTAGACGTGAGTGATCGATTGACTTGTTGTCGATCACGCATCTATGTCTATTTACATTGTTACTTGTATAAAACACGAGATGCATATGTATACCTGAGTTAGAGCTGGCTATAACTTTGCCGTTTTATGTAATTACATAGAATATTTCCAAGCGTGACAGGCTTGTTTACACGATTACCTAAAGAATTAAGTATATATTTCTCACAGCCAGGAAAGCTTTAATTACATTAAAAATTTACTTCTTTAACTTTGCAAACTTTTTCGTAATTGCATCAGATAGTGAGTGTAAATTAATGAACTCCTATTCACAATGAAAAACTTTGGTATACTGTTATAAAAGTTTTTATAGTTACGAACTTTACGCGAATTTATAACTGCTGGCTGTTGAGCCGTTATCAAAAAATAATTTGAAAAAGTTTATCTTATAATAATATGTTGATGCTAAATTAGTAAGTGATTCGCTGAAAGCGCACACATTTATTTTCCAAATGGGACTTGAATTCAATAGGTTTCCAAAACTATATTACGTTTTGCGAATAGATTGCAACATGTAGTGACCGCATTGTTCTGCAAGACTCGATATCATAAAGGCTTTTCGTGTATGTATACGCGATGAATTCGAATCCATCATATGAAAAGCTCCTTTCACAAAGTGTATATATACATAGCAAACTGTTTGCGAACATTCTCAATCGGAGTAACTGCGTTAGTTCAGAGAGTATAGAGAAAAAAAAAAAAAAAAAAAAATTAACAATAGTGGAGCATACCGCTTCACGCAAAATACATAAAAACCCAATATTCATACGCATACAAACCACCAGTCGATGGCACGTACGCACTCGATGCACATTTATTCTTCGCAGCGAGTTTTTTCTCGCGGTGACCAGAATGCGAGTTTGCATAAATCGCGAATATCGAAAGTACACGCATCGATAACGAAAATAACGCATAATATGCATCCGCTCAGGCGCAATAAGCGCGCAAGCGCCGCGTACATCTGCAAAAATAGAGCCGCATGCCTGGGCGCGATCTACTCGTACTTCCTGAGATAATCCAGGATTTGGCATAGTTTTTCTCTTTGTCCCCCCTTCTCCTCCCACCTGCCTCCCATCGCCCTCTCTCGTTCTCTGTTTCGCGTATAGGCGTGCACGCAGTCCGAGTGCAACTATATAGCACTGGTATTTTTTTTACAGCGCGAGAAAGCTTTTCAAGCTCGCCCGCTCTCTTCTGGGCTATGCCAGACCGCGCCCTGTATTATGCGGCTCCGCTGGAATAGTGGCTTATAAGTACGCTCATGAATAATGCAGAAGTGCAAACAAAAGTGTTCGAGCCACCCGCTCTTCCGCGTAGCGCTACAATACTTGTGTATTTTACAAACGGCAGGACTAGCGCACGCGCGCTACAGGGCCAGCCTATATAAAACATTGCACCCCGCGCCACCGCCCCCCACGTGTACGCTTGTACAGATATGTGCGCGCTTGCATACCTATATAGTATAGTGAGCTTCCTCTCTTGTACACCTACAAAGCTCGGCGTCGCCCTGTTGTATGTTGTTCTTTTTCGGTGCGAGCTACACCAAAGGATGGGAGGAGGGAAGCGTTATTTATATATATGCATAGGGCGCGAGAAGCTAGTATATAGTATCAGCCTCTACCATTTGCATTACAGGAGATTTAAATAATGCTTATCATTTTCATTCGGTTGAGCCCGCGGGACTTGACATTCGTAAATTATATTTTAAGGCCAGCCCTTGGCTTGCACGTGCAGAGCTCTCTTTTTAATTTAATTTTACTTTTCTTCGGATTTCCTCTGCCTCTTTGACGCTGAATTTTGCGCGATAATCTTTAAATGAATTAGTATAATGATATTTTGTTTTCTCCCATGAGACGCTTTTATTTTTCAGACTCCAAATTATCACGAGTTCTGAAAGTTAATTCAGTTGTTTAGATAGTTGTGGAAACAGGGTTTGCAGCATCAAAATCATGGATATTTTGGATATGTGCTCTGTTTCAATAATATCTAGTTTTCAGATTGCAAGAACATAATATTATACATGCATATGCTGGAAACACAAAATTAGGAACTGTATACTGATTCGATGTAATTGTATTATGTCGAGATGTGAAGTGGATTTAACTTTGACTGTGACTACTCACACGGGGTAAACTAATATATGAAGAACAAAAGCACGTTTTTTCTAGCCGAAACAGAAAATATAATTAAACATCAACGAATGAAACGTAATTTGAAGTATCTAAATTTCAAAGCATATAATAGACAAAGGCACAGAATGACTAGCTGATAATCATCACGCTCCGCTCCAGCTGATTATACTCGATTATGCTTATCAGGCGCAATCAATCAAATGTGCCACCGTGCGTATACATGAATCCAATAGAAGTTCTCTCTCTCTCTCTCTCGCTCTTTCTGTGTGTACATCCTGGACCAGGAAGAAATTCTGATCGACTGATTGTGCCAATCGGCCCTGCGGTTCAATTTCGATCAATATAACCGCATAAGTATCCCGACATCCTGCTCAGCATTATGCCGTGCTATACACGACCTTGTGAACCTGCAGCCTGCACGAACTTTTGATATACGATCTATACACAAATAATGCTGCGCGCAGACTCTCTCTCTCTCTCTCTCTCTCTCTCTCTCTCTCTCTC
This sequence comes from Cecidostiba fungosa, assembly GCA_900474305.1. Taxonomy (NCBI): domain Eukaryota; kingdom Metazoa; phylum Arthropoda; class Insecta; order Hymenoptera; family Pteromalidae; genus Cecidostiba; species Cecidostiba fungosa. Next base: position 7,302 of record UCOJ01001893.1, read on the forward strand.
TCTCTCTCTCTCGAGCGCGCGCGCGCGTTGTCTCCTTTTGAGTAGCGCGCTTACTCCTAGTGCCTATTTTTCCTTAGTCTGGCACTTAATCTCCTTCTGCGATTGCTAGGTTCATCTGCTAGCGCGTCACTTGATCGGGAAAGTCCGAGAAAGTTGGCGGTAGCGATGCACCAGACAGTAAGTAGTGTGGCAGTGTTCTTCCGCTATTATACCTTTCTGACCGGATGTATTATGTAAATCAACGTGATATTAGATTGCTGACAAAGAGATTCCTCAACTTGATGAAGTCGCAATGCAAACATATCATTTGTGAAGGATTTATCAAAGCTATTTAAATACTCAATAAACTACGAGTAGCTCTTCGATCCGTTTTATGTAGCTTGTTCACGAATGCTATGTTGAGATGGAGAATGGTGAATTGTTGATGTGTTACTATATTGGGATGGGTATTGTTTTATTAGATTGTGATTGTTTTATTAGGAAACCACTAATTCTCTCTTTTAAAAAAGTAGTAACAGGGTACATAAGGTATAAGGTCGCGTATTACACATTGCGAAAATCGGGTTCAGTACATTTTGACTTGGATAAGGAAGTAAATTATTTACCTCTGTATATATATATACACACACACACACATACACACACACGCACGCACGCACACACACGCACGTGTGTGTGTATATGACGATTTTCATATGAGGTCAGGTCAGGAAATGTCAGATGATGACATAAATCATCTAATTTCGAACAGTATTTTATACCACGAGTATAGTAATTTTGAGATCAAAGTCGTATAAAATACCCTGGTAGAAATCCATATCATTTTAAAGCTAGCGAATACCTAGTTTTAATGGAGATCGGCGAAAACTGAAGTCATTATTGGCCCAGTGATGAAACGCTTTTTCGTCCATTTTTTACGCATTTCTTAGATTGACAATAAAGTCATGCCGTATTACAAGGTATTTCCAAGCTTGTAAACATAAATTTCATTGTATAAAGAAAAGTATAAATAATGGTTAGTTATATGGCCGTGAAATTGCTAATCTAAATTATTTCGGTCACAAAGGTGACAAAATAAGAAAATCATGAATATCTTTGTTAGTCGTGCTTATATGACTTTAATTGACTGTTAATTAGATAAACCATTTGGAAGCCAATTAAAATTCATAAGTCTTTCTGCAATTAAAGTACAGCATAAGAATTAATATCAATTTGATGGTTTTGGAGTTATGCTTGTTCCAGTAAATGCTCAAAAAATGGGAGAAAAAGCGTTTCATAACAAGCTAGTTCTAGACTATTTCTCGCATCCATTTCATAGTTTTCAGGCCATTTTAACTATTTGGATTTCTACCAGGGCATGTCACAACGAAAGAAATGTGAGGGGATTCTTTGTTGTACGCACTTGGCTGGGAAGCAAGCTCAAGTCATTTTTACCCCCCGCCATTTCATAAAAAATCTTTAACAACGATACCCGCCAGTGAGGTTCCCTATAGTCCAGATCTATATGCAGCACATTGGAATGTAGTGCGCGTAATATGCACATCGACTGGACCTACAGTTTAGTTACACAGTGCCTGCATAGACTGTGTACAGTGGAATCCGAACCACTAGAGCTTTGGCGTTAAAAGACACTTATGTATATAACATACATGCGTATGTAAACATAGGTGTCTCGATGTCAGAAAAGCCGAGAGCCGGGCTCGAATCCGAAACATTAGCATTACTACTATTGTTAATAATAATTGTCATAGATAATCATAAATTACATATAAACTTGAATTATGAGGCTCTAAGGATAATTTTGACCTGTTGAACGCATTTTATTCTATTGAAATACGTATGTAACAGAGAACACTTTTACATACGGTCAAGAGCAGAGAGGTATAACCGAAATTTACGATGAGGCCGTTGTCTGCAGATGTATATTACAGAGAAAGTGGCTTTGGTGCCTTAGGCGAAATTCCCCACTTTCAATTTCGTATATATTTGCACGCCCTCTTCAAGAGGTATAAAAGGCTCAGTGCCATGGTTAAACGTTATTATAGTTACGAATCACTCGTCACACAGCTTCTTTAACGCATCAAACGCTGTCTTATAACTCAATAAACACAACCATGTTCTCCAAAGTAAGTAATAAAATTCTGAATCAAATTAATCATATGGTGCTGGCCTTCTAAATTTTTTTAGTAAATATTCAATTCTTTACAATAATTTTGTGTCTACGTATCCAGATCATATCAGTTCTCGCTTGCGTCCTCGCCGTCGTCAACGCGGGAGCCATCGGTGTCCCAGCCACGTATGCAGCGCCAGCCATCGGCTACGCCGCCCCGGCGTACACCGCGAGCTACGCTGCCCCGACCCTGAGCGCCACTTCCGACAACGTGTACCGCAGCGCCGGCAACTTCCACTCGATCTCGACCCAGTCCAAGAGCATCGCCACCCCCTTCTCCTCAAGCAACAAGCACTTCACCAGCGTCACCAACCCTGGCGTTTACGCTCACGCCGCCCCAGTGGCCACCTACGCCACTCACGCCGCCCCAGTGGCCGCTCACGCTAGCAGCCTCCTCGGAGTCGCCTACTCCCCGGCCGTGGCTGTCTCGCACATGACCTACAGCAGCCCCGTCGGCATCAACTACTCCTGGTGATCTACAATAGCTCTCTCCCTCTACTTCATAGATATTTATTTATTAATAAAATAATTGTTTCGCTACTCTAGAATTGTATTCCTTTGATTTACCTGTAATCGATGCGCTTTTCCGTTTTTTTACGTCAATTTCATTATTCCTCTTTAAAGTACCTGCACTAAAGGTGCAGGCATTTCTTTATTATGTTATGGTAGAGCAAGGATCAAAATGAGTCGTATGAAACAGTAATCATTTTTCGATATTTTATTTTCCAAATATTTTCATTTAACAATGCTTGATCATTTTTTGGGTAAAGGACAGTATTAACTTACGCAGAGTAATAATTTAACATTTTCAAAATATAAAATTACATGCGTTTTCTCATATTTTTCTTGATAAGCTGAATTCATTTTTTTTTATTTTGAAAGAAATACTCCGGCGGTAAACCCATTTAATAATTATATTCAAAAAGAGGTGTCAGTGAATTGGCAGTCGTTTATTATACACTACTGAATTTTTCCTTATCATCCAATCCCTTATTTATACATATCAGATCTTTGTCGCTGCAATAAGACAGAGTTCTTTCAAAGAATTCGCAACTAGGATCGGCGAATTCCAGAGCATTGCTCAATAAAACAGCCGCACTTTCGATGAGCTTTCGACGCTTGATGTCCCTGATAAGCTTTGCGTCCAGCATTTCTTGGTACATTGGAAACATGGCCCTTTTGGCACGAAACGCCTCGACGAGTTCCTTATTCTTTACGTAGGACGCCACCGTCTTATTGGCGACGAACAGATCCAAGAAAGTCTTATTGCTCTCGCCTACCTTGATCTCGCTCATTGTTTTTAACTCCTCGGAGCAGCGAGAGAGCCAGTCGTTATATACTGCTTTCTCGTTATACTGTGGAAAGTTATATTCGCAAAAGGACAATAAATGTCTTAATTTCTCGCGATTCCACTGGCTCAGAACTGGCTCCACGTCCATGCCTCTTTCGACTTGTTTTTCGTGCAGGGCCGAGAGCTTGGCTAAGTGCTGATGAAACGTTTTTAACCTGATATACTCTCGATGCTCGTTCTGACAGCTCCCAAAATAAATTCCCATACATAGGAGGCTGATTCTATCAATTCCATCGATAGTAACTTCATGGTTAATATCAGCGCCGTAATCAAGCAACATCTTCAAGGTCCAGTATTTCTCAACGGGTTTAAATTCATCAGGTCCTATAAGAGCGTAAGCCAGTGGTGTGTAACCAAAATTATCTGTAGCATTGACATCAGCACCAAGACTCAACAGCTCGCGAACAGAGTCGACTCTCTGAACTAGACAGGCTAGGTGTAGCGATGAGGAATTCGCGAGTAGCTGTTCCTTTGATTGAAGTAGTATGTGTATTATAGGGTACACTACTCTGCGATTGTCTTTATCCACAGCATCGCAATATGCCTGCAACGCGTTCATACCCATCGCGTCACTTTTACTCTTGTCGGCCCCGTAATGCAGAAGCCAGTCGATTGTTCCTAGGCAACAATTTTCATTTCGGACAGCCAAATGAAGGAGGGTCTCGTTCTTAGAGTCTACGCCATTGATGTCTCGAGTTTTCCTTAGAAAGTAACCCACAGCATCGCTTCTTATGCCGAATTTAGTTTGTAGACATAAGTGAAGCGGACTATCGCCTTTGAAATTTCTGTGATCCACATAGCTTGTATCTATTTTTTTCAGATTCGAACCCTCGTTCCTTTGTGATTTCGTTAAACTTCTCAGAATGGACAAGAATAAGTTCTCTTTATATCGCAATAGTAGTGCCAAGTGAAAAGGGGGATGTGGTCCTAAGTTGCGGCAGTAGACTTGTACGAAATCTTCGACTGGAGGTTTGGAGGTCGTCGAAGGACTGATATCAATCGTATTTTCCCAATCCGTGCAGTATACAATTATGAACCAGTGCAATGCGGTATTACCGTCTTGTGGTGTCGTGGCTTTAGCATCGGCTCCGTGCTCCAGAAGCAACTCGATCAGTTTGGCAGAGCGTACTTCTGTTATCATTTTGACAGCCATAATTAGGGGAGTCTCGCCATTCAAGTTGCGGACGTTGATGTCGCTGTCATCATTTTCCAGCAGGAGCTTGACAGGACCTATGTCGCCGTCGAAGCTCCCGATCGCCGAGTGCAGCGGGGTGTTGCGGTCGCACATAATTTCCTTTTTACTTTTCTTTTTATTCCTCGCGAGTAACTTCGACACTAACTTTTGGACTGGAAACGTGAGGGATACGTTCGGTAACACTGGCAAACGGCAACTGCAGCGGCTGCTCACTGAAAGCTTCGGAAAAGCAGATGCTCAAAATGTGTATCCCCCACACGGTGGACGGTTTCCGACTGTGAAAACAGCGCTCCCCTACTTTTTGTCTGTCGTCGATCAATACGAGGGAAAGTAGTAATACACCTCTATGGGAAGTCTGCGCTCCATCGTATATACACATTGAAAGACCCGTCCCTGTCGATGAGTTCAACACAAGTAAGAGCGCGCTGCATACTGCACGTGACGAAGCGCAACGTACGCACGCGCAGTGTAAAAGTGAGTGGATCGCGACGGAAAAATTGTCTTTATACCTCGTTACCAGGCAGATAAGTGGGAAGAACTTGATGGTAATATTGCTAGCTTCGTAATATCACCAAGTACATACTCACACAGTTGCGTGATTAAACAAATTATTATTAAATTAGAGTTAAGAACTGATGTAACAATAATTATTCGAGAAAGGACATTTAGATACAAGATTTATATAAAACTATTGTTATTACTGTATATTATTGTTTCCCAATTTATTGCGACGAAAAAATTGTCTTTATACCTCGTTGAGTTATTTTTTGTTTCCTGAACAAAGATTACATTTTATTAGTATATTCATAGAAAAATTGCAAATAATGTATGACCTTATTTACACTGTTATGTTAAAGCAGCTACTAAATTGTTTATTGAACATATTTTTCTGATGAAAGTACTGCATACTTTCATCTTCTTAATGAGGTAATACAGAGTCTTCTGGCGGCATGAGGAGAGGGGCGTCCCCCTGCACCGTACACCGACTCTCCTCTTACCGCGCACCTTCTCCCGCAGTTTACAAGCTTGATATTTTGTTAAGTTCTATAGTTTTTTATTCATTTCTCTGCTTTTTGTACAACATCACACTCTATGTCAATTGCCTGGTTGTTGTCGAGTCCCATAAGAGCCCGTGTATAACCTACAAACTTTGAAGTCAAATATTATCGAAATTTGGTCGGTAAAAAATATCGGGAAAAATCAGGATCGTTTCGAATCCACTAGATGAACATATTCTCTTAGTTTCATAGAATTCTCTGTATCTTCGTACATCGTAAATTACATTATGAACTTGAATTATGAGATTCTAAGGAAATATTTAACCTGCTGAACACATTTATACGTATGTAAGAGAGAACACTTTTACTGACGGTCAAGGGCAGAGGTTTGCCCGAAATGTGCGATAAGACACTGTATATTGCAGGGAAAGTGGCTCTGGTGCCTTTTAGGCGAAATTCCCCAGTTTCAATTTTGTACATCTGCACGCCCTCCAAAATTACTATAAACTACGACATAGTTGCCCTCCGTAATTTATAATTCTCTATCATTTTACAAAGTTTTAAGTTTATATGTCAACATCTCGCAGAATAAAGTTTGAATCACATGATTTTGGGACATTATTGCAGATATGCCATACGAGACCTTCTCCGGAGTAAGCAACACTGGGAGACAGACTCCCGATGCCTCCTCGGAGGCAGAGAGTGCTGGCTTAAGGTAGTAATGCAGACCTGAGAAGTACCGTTCAGAATTGACTATTTTTTATTAATTAATTAATTAAAAAAAAACTTATTGTAAATTGCAAATAAAGCACGTTTTCCGCACATTTTGGACAACCGTGGTACGAAAATGTCTTATTTTATTAATATAAATTGTTTTATATTTTATACAATCAAGAAGTTTATATTTGTATCATCGAAGGTAAATCTTCATCAAACACTGGTGTAAAGAAGTGAAAAAAAGAGAAGAATTGTTTCAGAAGTTTGCTGGATAAATTGTGGTCAGTATATTGCTTCCGGGCATATGTAGCTGTTAATGCATTGTTATAATAAAATAAAAAAAGAAAAAATGTTGCATACAGGTATATCGATATTGAGAAACTATTCCGATTATTTACTAACCTGGTAGAATAACGCCCATTTAAAATGGGCGAAAAGCTAAAAACTGGCTACTAAAAATTGGATAAAACTATTTTTTATAGGAGAGAAATATAGCTCACGAAAGTGTCGATAATTTAAGTAGTTTTGATGATGCAAGAATCAAAATTGTCAGTATTTGGGCGTAAAATGAATAGCTTTATTAATTTAAAGGTATGCCGAACCCCGTGCGCGTTGCGGAACAACGTCCCCGTGTCTCAATTGGCAAGCGCGCGGCTGTATACACGTTTGGTCTTCTACGGGGTGCGAGTATTCAAGTCCCAGGTTAGACGAAATTTTTCAATACTTTCCTATGATAAAAAAAATCAAATCAAAGTCTGTCAGTATCGATTTTACGATTATAACCTCAAATCGCAATAAACCTCGTGTAGCTGTGCCGTGATCTTAACCACCTATCTTGGGTACAAACAAGGTATGCATAGTCGTTTAGTCAATCCAAGAAAAAGCGTTTCATTCTGCCCCAAAAAGTTGCAAATAAAACAAGCGAGTTCTTAGATTGGGGACCTAAGAACTTGCCAGTAACTTGCCAGTAACTTATAGTAAATGTAGACTCAAACCAAAGTTTAAAGACACAATTTGATTTCGACATGACATCTCAGCTGAGATTTTGGGCTGGGTATTAGGTCCCACTTTTCAAGAATAAAAGTGGCTACGCATTTTTGTCGTGAATAAAGTTATATATGCAACACGAGACTAACCACCCGCGAAAATAACCCCTAAGTCCTTGAATTGAAAAAGAACTCTTTCTAAAATTATAATTAACTTCAATTGGCTAAGTAGAAAGGAAGGGCGTAGATGTAAAAAAAGCTAACGTATGAAATTATAATTATAGTATCATTTATTTTGTTATCTATAATTAAGTCTAAATGTATGTACAAAAAAATAATAATTACAATATTCTCACATAATCACTGCACAAAATGCATAATGCCAGCAAGACAGTATCCTGGCAAAGTTTGCAATAAGTATCCGTCAGTCATCCATTATTGTTCTCTCTCTCTCTCTCGTCTAAATTACCAGGAGTAGTTGATACCAATAGGGCTGCTGTAGGTCATGTGCGACACAGCAACAGCCGGAGAGTAAGCGACTCCAAGGAGGCTGGATGGGTGAGCAGATCCAGATCGGGCAGCGTAGCCGTGACTGGCGGCATATCCAATTTCAGCAGAGTAGCCGTGACCAGCTGCGTACGCGCCAGCAATGGGGGCAGCATGAGCGGTGTAACCGGTGGCGATGGGAGCAGGAGCGACGTATCCAGTATCAATAGGGCTGGCAGAGGTGAGGGGAGCAGCCGAGTAGGTCGTGTGGCTAGCGACGGGAGCACCAGCGGCGTAGGTAGCGTGGGCGATAGGAACGGAAGCGGCATAGGTGGCGTAAGTTGCCACTGGGGCGGCGTCAGCGTAGACTCCGGGGTTGGTGAGGCTGGTGAAGTGTTTGTGGCTGGTGGAGTAGGGAGTGCCGATGCTCCTGGACTGAGTCGAGATAGCGTTCAAGTTACCGGCGCTGCGGTACACGTTCTCGGAGGTCGCGGCCAAGGTCGAGGCGGCGTAACCGGCTGCGTAAGAAGGTTCGCCGTAAGACTCGTAGGCCACTGCTCCGAGCTCTCCGGCGTTCGCTGCGGCGAGCACGCAAGCGAGAACTGCGATCTGTAAATAAACGAGTTTGACCTTGTGTTTACGCACCTTTCTCCACTGTCATTCATCATATTTTAGTAATATTTCTTTTTTAATCTCGACCTTTACCCGTGCTGCTTCTTTTTAATTAGCGGAAAATAATGTTTTTATAAATAATATAAGTTGTTCTACTGCAACTTTTTCAATTTTTCGAAACGAAATAAAAAAGTAATGTATGCACAATTGCACAACACAAAATGCAATTTCATGCGTTGTACAACTAGGAGCTAACAAATTTGTCATCGTGTATTTGATTACGATGATTTTCTTCTACCTATATAGACTGTATACATTTTTTTTTCAAAGATATGTAAATTCGCTGTGAGATACACACCTTAGCGAACATGACTGCGATTCCTGATTTCGTAGACTGAACTGAATGTGCGACTGGCGAGGCGATGGAAGTCGTTCTGTACTGCTAGGGAAGGATTCGAAAGCTTTTATAGCGGCTCCTAAAGTTTGGAATCCGATGAAAGTGGGGCTACTTTAGAATGTGAAACCGCTTCTCTGGTGACGAGCAAGCACCACTCAAGTATTACGTTTTTGTTTATAAAATAAGTGTATCAACATTACGTATGAGGGCATCGAAATAAATGAGTCATATTTTAACCGCGAATTTAAACGTTTCTCATGCTACTTCTCCTTGCAACTCTTGTGTGTGCCTACAATCTGATCACTTAATCATCATTAAAAGTTTTAAATACATATTCTCCAACACTGTTTTTTGCTCATACAACTTACAATTTTAGGTTAGACTCACAACAACAGTTTTTAATAAAAATTTTGAGTGGCATACAGTTAAAAATTTGATTTTAAAAGGCCCAATACAACTTTTCTGCTGTTCAATTCAGAACGATAATACACCCCATTGTACTACTTATTTTCGACAGTTTCATTTTGTGAAATTCGGTCTCGACAATCAATTCCGCGAAATCGTGAACCTTCTTATGCATTCCGATAGTCTCGCATTCAGCTATCATAAGTGGATAAAGATAATCGCATGTCGAGCTGGCCATATGGGTTGCAGATGCACTACTTCAATCAAAAGACTAGTGCAGTTCATACGCTAATAAATGTTCAAAATGCATATTTTAGTTATAATAATGGTTTGATTGATTCGGATAATGACCAGAAAAATCATAGAGCTATAATTTTCTATTACAAACATACCTACATAACTAGGAGAAGCGTACGCGAATTAAATTTCTTGCAAAAATACATCATAATATATCGCTTTTACCATAAAGAATTATTAGATTGGTGGTTTATACTTCAATTTTTTGCAAGAAATTAAAGTTGCGAACGCATCTTCAAGATATGTAGATGTGTTCGTAATAAAAAAATTTAGCTCTTTGATTTTTATGGTCATCGTGCGAGTTAATCAAACGATTATTATAAATAAAATATGCATTTTGAACATTTATTATCGTATGAACTGCACTAGTCTTCGTTGGGAATCTGAACCGCACTACTCTTCGTTGGGACCGACGATATGAAATAGAATATTTAAAAATAAGCTAATTTATTTGTTTGCATCATATCAGTGATGAATTATTACATAAGAAGAATCACATTTCAAGCTTAGTGAAGTACATAAATAATTTTCTGATGACTTTTTTAAAATGCAGCAATTTTAAAAATTTTGAATATTTTAAAACATTTTAAAAAATTATCAAGATTTTGAAATATTTGAAGAATTTACAAAGTTTTTGACTATTTAAAGCTCTAGGTAGGATTTGTATGAAACCCGCACGAATATCAGCATTTACTTTGTACTGATTCGGTGCGGCGTTTTGATACTGAATCCACACAGATTCAGACTTAAGTTTGGTATTGATTCAGTACGGATTTCAGTACATATTTCCGTACAAATTCTTGTACAAAATCCGTGTGGATCGTTTTTACAGGGTTTATTTTCAAGTAATTTCACTTTATACTTTAAGAGTTATAACAAAATCTAAAATGCTATTTTTTCAAAAAAAATTTTTTTTTTTTTTCAAAAATAGCTATTTTTTATACAAAATTCTAAAAAAATGTATAGATATACAAAATACACAGAGATTTTCTTAATATTGCTATAATTAAAGATTGGCAGTCTCGATTTCTTTGAACAAAATCACAAAATTCTTTTGTAATAATACCTTCAAAATGGGCCTAGTCAGATGTTGGTATGAGTGAATTAAAGCAACTTATTCGCTATGTTAAGTGACTCAGACGCCCTTTCAGTAACAATAACAGACAAAACTGGCCACTTTGAAAGGTGCCCAAATAGCTGTTTAAACGAAAATTAGTAAAATAATTTTTTATTGACAGTTAATGACTTACATTATGGTGGCGTGGGTGATGATATAAGGTGTTCGTCTTACTGCACCTACATATTCATGGCATATCGATTTTGTTTAAACAGCTACTTAGGCACCTTCCAAAGTTGCCAGTTTTGTCCGCTATTGTTACTGAGAGGGCATCTTAGTCACTTAACATAGCGAATTCTCGCACATTTTTTACTCAAGTAGATTCTACTGAAGTCGCTTCAGTAGATTGAACTGTTTTTTTCTTCGTGTACGACGCTGTTAAATGCTCGTTGTGCGCACTTTTGCGGGTAGACGCATCGGCACTGCGGATCTATAGAAGCCGCAGTGTAGGCTCGCGGCTCATTCGATTTTAGTAAACGAGTGAGGTGCCGCTTTTCTCTCCCATAGTCATTGAAATGACTTATTAGAAGGAGAGGCTACACTGGCCATGTAGCACTATAGGCAAGAGAGGCATAGTGTACTTTTTCTGCTTAGAAGGCCGCAGATGCGTCGTACCTGCGGAAGAGGTACGCTTGAAAGTGGCCTGCGTGCGTGATTTTGTAATTACTGTTCTTGACGTGGGTTTTCTTCTCGTGAAAGAAAACGAGAGTTTTTCCCACGTCACAGGCTTCGGCTTGGGCGAATGCGAGAACAGCGAACGCGTTGTGTTTTTGTAACGGCGTACATTTAGAATGAATGTATTAGGGAAAAAAGGGCTTGCTTTATGAGACGAATGTAACATTGCGAGTTGTCGAGCCGATTTTATGGCTTTTCCTCGGAGGAAGGCATATCGGCTCGAATACGATTCTCGAGTGCCAACATCTGGCTGCACACAGTACGGAGTCGGACGTGCGGACAAGGCCCGCACGGTCGAGGCTGACTGAGTGG